>BQNB010193834.1:0-11503 GCA_026074375.1 Tanacetum coccineum
TGAGAGTACAACATTGGTAGCTAATTTGTGCACCGACAACACAGTAATGGAAGCATGTTTGATCACTGTGGGTGCAGTAATAGAAGCATGTTTGGTCACTAAAGGTGCAACATTGGAAGCTTGTTTGGTTAAAGAGGGTATAGCATTGAATGATAATACGGGTGTCACGGAAAACAGTGGGACAGAGTCAAAAAACAGTAGTACAGAAACTACATTCAGCAGATCTGAGAAAGAAAGCAGCAGTTCAGAAGGGAATGCTGCAGATGCTGATATTGGTCCTTCGTATGACAGTAACATGGTGACTGGGGTACCTCATGATATGTTTGAAAATGTGTTTGCTTACGAGATACAAAGTCATGAACAACCTCAATCTATTCCTGACACATATGAGGTAAATGAGAATAATAGTAATATTATTTCTGATATACCAAATATGGATCCGGATAGAGATAAGGAAGAACATGATTATGTAGATTATGAGCAACAACATGCCTTCTTTGCTTCCTTAATTAATAACCTTAAATGTGATGTTGAAAAATGTAATGAGGTTAATCGTGAAGCTCAACAAGCGAATGCCTTATTGACAAACGAGCTTGAGAGATATAAGCAAAAAGAAAACCATTTTGCAAAAGATATGACAATTGAATCTGAATACTGCAAAAAAGATTAAGCTTTTAAATGATGAAATTTCAAATCTTAAATCTCAAGCTTGTGAAAAAGATAAGACATTCGCCAAGGAAAATAAAAAATATGGTGAGTATGTCAAACCGCTTTTAAAAAGGAAAAGCGAACTTGAAAAGAAAAATCAAGAGTTTTTGAAACAAATACAAGATCTTGATAACAGACTTCAAAAAGCGGGACAGACTGATCAGACTCTTCGAATGTTCAAACAAGAAAACAGGGCCTTGGCTTTGAGAACCAAAATGATAATATGAACCCAAGTGTTTTAAAAAAAGCCAAGTAGTTAGCACCATATTTGTATAACATTGACGAAATGGGAAAAGATGAGCTTTCTGATCATAAGATCATTTTGGAAGAGGAATTAAAATGTGAAGTTGAAAAACGTATGAAAGTAAAACAAAGAAAATCTCCACTCTCGTATCATGTCTTTGTATATGTTGAGACTCAATTTGAAGAAACACCAAAAGTTCCTATGAATAGAAGAAATGTTTATTTGAAAAATCATTTGGTACAAATTCAAAATTGGAAAGAACATTTGGAACAAGCTCAACTGAGAGATCATGATACAAATCTTTGGAACAATCTTCTAATGAAATATTTTTGCTATGTCAAACAAGCGATGATCAAGTCTGAAAAACAAACATTTTCTAAATTACAACTTAGTCAAGATAGCAGACTGAATTTTGAACAGAGTTATGAACACAATGTTAATACGAGAGTTAGAAATCGATTGTCTGATGAATTTGAACATTTAGTTAAAAACGTCAATCTTTAACTAAACTGCTTTGAAACGAGTCTTGTCAAAGAAATGAAAAATGATTTAAAGTATGTCATGTCTCTTGAAGACGAGTTTGATGAAACGTGTTTAATGTTAGACATTCAGTAAGAATTTTTCAAAACCCAGTTCGAGTCAGCCATATTTGAGTCATATAGCCATGTCTATAAGAATGAGATGTTTGAAAAAAAATCTGCCTTGGAAAATAAAAATTGTTGTCTCAAAAAGACCATTAGCCAGATTCAAAAAGATTTTTCAAAGATAGAGGCACAAAGTATTGCTTTTGAAATTGCACTTCAACATAAGATTCAAGAAAACAATTTTTTGAAAACAATACAAACAGAAAATGAGAATTTTGTGGCATCATTACAAATCAAAAATGCACATTTGAAACAGACTTATAAAGATTTGTTTGAGTCAATTCAAAATTCAAGGGATGAAACTAATCAATGTGATGATGTCAAACTTAAGTTCGATTTTGATGAAATTGAAACTCAAAACATTAAGTTGGAACATAAAGTGGCTTCATTAATTAAAGAGAATGAACACTTGAAGTTGGTGTACAAAAATTTGTTTGATTCAATCAAAAAGTCTCGAGTTCAGACACAAATTTCAAACATTTCTCAAAACGAAGCAGAAAATTTAAAGTCTCAGTTGTCTGAATTTGCGGATAAAAAGTTTGATAATGTTTTTCAAAAGATTGAATCAATGAAAAAGAAAAAGTTTGAATCTCAAATCTCAACTGATTTCCTTCAAAAATCTTTGTATAATTCTGATCCTTCAAAGAAAAGGTTTTGAGGATGCCAACGTCGCTTTTTCAAAGAAAACAAACAAGTTCGAAACATATTTTGGAAAACCTGAAAAGACAAGAGTTGTCCTTAAACGACAATTAGACCGTAAGATTCAAGATTCTAAAGCAGAAAAAGATGTATTTTTGAAACAAATTGCTTCCTTAGAATCAAAGTTGGCATCACAAGAACTTATTTTAACCAAAAGGAATATAGCTAGTTGAGAACATCATACAATGCCCAAAAAGCAAAGTTTGATGCTCTAAACTAGGACAAAGGGAAATCTCCATTTTAAAACTTTTCAACACCAAAAGTAAGTGTTTCAAAGAAGATTTACACGGGTGAATCTTCAAATTCATTTTAGAAAAAGGTCTCTCAGTTTACAACATACTCTTTGCAAAAAGATAGGAAATTCTCTAAGAAACCTCAAGTTTTTGAAACACCGAATTCTCAAAAAGCCTTTCAATCAGTTGATTCAAGTAAGAAAAGGCATGGTTTCGTAACTTCAAGATCTAGTTCTACACCGGTAAGGCAAGTTTGGAGACCAAAGCAAAGTCATTCAAAACCTTTCAAGTACACAAAATCATAAATGTTTTCGTTGCAAAACAAGAATGACTACTTTGATTCTTCCAAACAGTGGAAGATTTTCATTCATTTCAAAAATGAATGTTCAAAACAAAACACCGGGTTTCAACAACAAATAAAAATCTTCCTCTTCGTCAAGATTTAAAACTCCACAAGAAAATCCAAGTTCTCATAATAAATGGAAAAACAAAAGGAATTTTAAATCTCAATTGATTCCACAAGCATTATTTCCAAATGAAACATTGGTTTCAAGTCCTCGTTGGAATTCAACTTCTTTGCATAAAATCGACACAACATTCAAATGGTTTTCAAAATTTGGTAAAACCGTTGGCACCGTGCTTAAATGGGTTCCAAAGGTTTTGGTCTAATCTGATGTCATAATGGCTGTTGGCTATTTTAGGTCAACACCCATGCTTCAAATAAAAGGAAAATGTACGCTTTAGTGCGTTTATCCTTAACAACGAAAAGAGAAATCTTTTCGGTCTTGAGCTACTCAATCAAAACATTCAAAGTTTTGTAGCTCAAGTCAATGGATTTCGTTTATTTCAGTACGAGACCCGCGTTTTCAATGAAAAGAAAGTGTACGTGTTAGTGCGCTTATCTTAAGAAAAGATGAGAAATCTTCTTGTTTTTCGAGCAAAATTTATTCAAAATTTCTCAAAAATGTTTTCAAAATCTTTGAAAATTTTGCTCATAAAAATGACTTGTGTACACTTCAGTGCACAACCCGGTTTTCATATAAAAGGAAAGTGTACACTTCAGTGCTCTTTACCTTTAATAGGAGAGAATCTTCTTGTTTTCAAGTATTCTTATAAAAAAAACACAAGTTTGCTCAAAACTTTGACTTCTATGTATTTATGCTTAGGACTCGTTCTTTAAATAAAAGAAAGTGTGCACTCATGTACATTTATCCTCACAACGAGAAGATAACAACTTCTCGGACTTGAGGTGACACTGAAACGTCAATTCAAAGACATTCAAAGTCTTATAGCTCAAGAAAATGGTTTCTAAATTGTTGAACACAAGTTTTGAAGAGTTTATCAAAATAGTTCAAAAATTGTGTGTTCAACACTTCCGTCCTCACTAAATCCTTTGACTGCTATTTTTGAGGGGGGGCTTTTAAAACCAAATACTTTTAATGTTGCTGGATACATCTCATAAAAGTAAAAATTTTATGTATCCAAAACATTTAGTGTCTAAGTACAATTTTTCTCAAGAATTTTTTAATAAATTCAAAATCTTTCAAAAATTGTGTACTCGGCACTATTTTCATCCCTCATTAATTGAGGGGGAGCGAAGAGAAAATGTTCCAATTTTAATCATGCAATAACCATTTTCTCTCATATGCTTTAAAAATTCTCAAATAGCCATTTTATTCCATTGATATCAAAAACATCATATGATATGCTTTTTTGAGGGGGAGAAAATTGAATTAAAATGGATTAAAATGTGATCGTCTTTGACTCAAATGCGTATCTCTTTCCTTCATGTGCGAAATAATTTCGAATATCGATGCACATGTGTAGGGGGGGCATTTCTTGAAATATGAAACTCTCAAAGTGTAAAAAGTTTTGATTACTCTATCAAACACTTTGATTAATTTTCAAATGGTTTTATGGTTTAGATCGATATACTTAACAACCAATGATCCAATCAGAACCAGAAGGATCTACCCAATGACAATCCATTAGATAGAATTAGAAGTCCTTAGGATAGATGGAGTTGAATGAGAATATGGGATAAATGTTGACTAAGGCATGAGTTATGTAACATCCGGCAATTTTCGAAACTTTAAATATCTATGTTACCTTTTGACATTTTGGGTCCGGTTCAAATTATTTTTTTACATTTGGACTTTTTACCGTCGCATAAAAACAATTGCCGCGTAGCCTGTAAATTTCAAAACATATTTAAATAATAAATCATAATTATTATTATTTATCTCTCATTTATAAACTAAACATTTGCCGGATCCTGAGACTTCAAATTACGATGTGAAGGGTACACTATTGAAGAATATAACAATAGTGTTACTTCCTAATACTATTTGCCATCATTGCTATTCCTAGCATTATTTGAGAATATATAAAATTCTTAATACTATTCCTAGTACTATTTGAGAATATATACTATTCATAATACTAGTCATAATAGTATTCCTAATACTATTCATAATACTATTCCTAGCACTATTTGAGAATATATACTATTTCTATCTTTTTAAAATTTGAATCAGGTGATGAAAAGAATGTTAACTATATTGAACAGAGAAAGAAATAGGTATAGGAAGGGTATTCATGTAAGTGAATATAAATGATGGAGTCTATTTATATATATATTTTTGAATATGGTCAAGGTTTGTCTATGACTTTAAATTGTTAATTGCTATGTCTGGGAAGGTAGTGGTACCGAATAAAAATTTATAATAAAAACTAGGGCCTTGACGTGGATTTAAGGTTTATTCAAGTCAAAATATATTTTTCGGTCAAAGCTTAACAGTGTTACTCAATAATTTACCAAAGGTTTTAATTAAATATTATAAAACACATTTTATGAAATGTATCAAGTAAATACTCATTTTTTAATGAAAAAATTATTTGGAAAACAATTGCGCAAGGTTCTGACTCGAATCTACCGTTAACTAAGTTCAATACGAGTCCCGAACTGATAGTTAAACAAAACTACAATTTTTATTTACACAATTCCAAACGCTATTATTTGGTACAAAGTCACTTTACTTTAAAAGTTTATTATAAATAAAATTTTTATACCATTTCCTTTCATTTCATTTTTTATAAACACACTTAAACACCTACCACTCCATACAATCACGGTCACCCAGCCACGGCCGGCCGCCACCCACCACCGACGGCCACCACCACCCCCCCGCCCCCCCTACGTCGAAAAAATTTTCGACGAGTTTTTCGCGAACTCCAAAAAAGCTCCCTTTCATCCGATCTAGCCACACCACGCGCCACCCTACCTCCAGCCCCCGAAAACCTCCTCAAACCATCCTCTCCCAACCACCCAATGCTGCGTTTGGTTTCTCCGGCACTCAGAAAGGTTGCGTTTGTTATTCGAGCCAGCGGTGAACTCAGAGTTCGCGACGTAGTATCTTCGACCCAACTCTTCGGTTGTTATAGTCTCGATTACTTGGTTCTGTTATTTAGATGTTTGAATGTGATGAAATCTATGGACACTTGCTTTAGACTAGTTGTGCAATATTGATTGATCGGCATGAAGGTCGTGTAAAGGTAAGTAAGATAATTGTAAGCTAATAATTGGGTCATCAAAAAAATTTTGGCACGTTTTGGTAATAGTCTACTAAAACAGAAAGTTTAGCACGTATATCGGGCTGAAACTGTTGTAAAATTGGCATTTTTTGATTTGAATAAAATAAAGAGGTAATTTTGTGAACGTTTCAGTAAAATAACGCCCCGTAACTCTTAAAAACGAAGACATTGTATAGCAAATTAAGTCGGAAAATACATGTTAATAATTGACAGCATATAATAACAGAAATAGCTTGCAGGTCCGATTATTTAACGTCAATTTCAGCATGTATACGATCCGTATTCAGCCTTCACCGGCGAAACACGAAAGGCCGTTCGGAGCGACGTTTTGCATAAAGTTACTTTTTGGTCAAACTTACGAAAGTGTGATTATAGACGGTCAAAACGTTGGTCAAACAGCTGCAGTATTTAATAAAATTTATATTAGCATCAGATATAATAAGAGGTCAATTTTTGTCTTTTTTGAGATTCCCAAGTCCCGGTCAAAAACCAAAAAGTCGTTCGGAAATGTCAATTCCAAAAAATCTCTTTTTACTCCGATCGTGTAAAAACGTGATTTAGTGGCTCGTATTGTACGGTCAGATTTGTTGATACATAAGTATAAAAGATGTAAAAAACAATATAAATAATTATATAAAGGTCTTATTAACGTGCAAAAATTAAAATAAATAATAGTAAGTATAAAAAATATAGCTTAGGTGTGTATAAAATTACAATCAAGGTACCTTTCCAAAAAAAAAAAAGTTATATCCGAAAATAGAAAGTCTTCATTAGTAACGTAAAGTATAAAGCAAAGAAATGTCTAAACTCAATGAGTTGGGGGTTTCAAGGATAAGTCGCGCAAGTGGATCTTCATCAAATGTATGTTTTATATATTTAATCTAATATGAATTTTGCGTCTTCGATTTACACATCGGTCGATGGTACTTCGAGTATATTAGCAATATAACGACATCTATAGGGGGGGGGGGGGGTCGTGATCATGATTCCTGATGTTTCGTGACTACTTCAACTAATCGATCGACGTGTAGCTTTCGATCCAATGTGAGTATAATAGCCCCTCTTTCACTGTTTTTACATTAATTACAAATCTCGGGGAGAATACATGCTCTTACAACTTGTTACATACTATATACATACACATACATATACTCATTATACAACTCGATTACTGAATATGTCGTACTCTCTTTCTACTTATGGATTTAAGTATTTAAAGCAGTTTATGAATACAATTGTTTTTCTTATCATTGGACACAAGTAATATCTGTCTACATCTCATGTTTACGTGTATGCCTAAGTACGATAATACCACTCAATGCCCGAAACCACATGAACTGTTAATTACGGATTGTAAGCGTGAATGTTATAAATAGATCTGAGTGTACTAATAATCCCTAACCGGGTTGAGTAGCGTCTCCACTGTGCCGTGTAACCGGACAACGTGTAAAATATCATGTCAATTACATATGGTTTCTTTGGTCAGACACCGGAAGGGCAGAAATAACAATTTGGACATATTATATGCTACATAAAATAGCTTCATTGTCATGAGCATAGCGCAACAGTTAGATACACTTTTATGTATAACAGTATTTATTAATATTAGTCCATAAATTTTAGAAATCTTGTGGTCCAACACTACTTTGTTGAACATACTGATAATTGAACATTATCAAGTATACTGCTTTGAAGCAGTAGACACTATACTCTTTATGATATCAAAATTTACATTTACAAAAATCATGAACTCACCAACTTATGTTGACATTTTTAAGCAATGTTTTCAGGGGGGGGGGGCAATTAGATGCTGATTATCTGATGTGCATTGGAGTCTAAATGACAAAGATTCATTCATGGATTACTAACTTACATAAAATGGGATCAAACCTCGTGTATTGTTTCAAGCTTTATTTTGTGTGATCAATTATGGACAAATGATATATCAATATCAAAAAAAATCACGGTTATTTTTTCAAACGACACATTATAATGATCGTTCTCTTGTATCCTGTGCTGTGTATTATGTAAGTAACACCCCGGACATATTACCGGCTGCCACACATTTTGGGGGATGGTTACAAGATAGTATCAGAACAACTGGCTATATAGAACTATGATGCATATTTTAACCTAACTATAGCCGATTTCACAAACATTGCCTCACATAAAACAATTTCAAAAGTTGCATACTCACTACTAGCATACTTACTTAGTACTTGATACATTAAGTGCGTACATGACATACTATAAATAATATAAATGCTTGATTTCCTTTTGCGTATATCTTACGTAAACGTTATATGGATAAAAAATTTATATAAAGACAAGAAACATTTCTTAAGACATTGTGAGTTTGCACAATGTTCTCTTTATACCTCAGGACAATGTTAGTTTACACCATTTCCATTTTACATCTTATACATTGTAAGTTGCCAATGTCTCACTTTGATCTCGAGACATTGTAAGTTAAACACTGGTTCCTAAGAATTTTTTTTCTCATAACTTAATAACTAATGTATTACGCGAAAACCTCATAATTTTTGTTTACATAGAAATTTATGTATGTAATCTAAGAATCACAATTCTTGTAAGGGCGGGACTTAGTAATAAATGATTGTATATGTAATATGTTATGTTAACAAAACCCGTCACAGTTCTGTTACATAGGATTATCATGAATCTAAGTATTACAAGTCTTGTAATGGCGAGACTTGTTAAAAGGAAGTTTGATGTGATAATTGATGTGTTGACTCATACATAGAGACCTTTATCTTATTTACTACTCCCTCCGTCCCATATTAAGTGTCCATTTTTGACTTTTTGAATTCTTTTTTCATAAACTTTGACCGTAAATAATTTTCTTTATGTTATATAATGCTTACTGAAAATTAAAACCAACGAATAAATACATTCTGTAACTCAAGTCCATTCATATAATTTGCATTGGAGTATCAAATAACATAAGAAGAAATAATTAAGGTCAAAGTTGAAGAAAAAAGAACTTTAAAAAGTCAAAAATGGACAGCATAATATGGTACGGAGATAGTATAACCTATCACTCATTCAATTATTTTGAGCCGCAATGACGATTCTTCCCTGATTGTTTTTGTCTCTCCGTCTCCGAAGACGAGTTTTAAGCACTCGTCCATACTCATTAGAGCACCATTAAAATGTTCATGTCATACCATCACCATGAAGTTATGTGAGTACACTTATATGCATCAGAAATTATTAAGTAAGTTGATTTATAATCTATTTAATTTGAAAGATTGGGACGCCTCATCATTTAAAAAAAAAACAGTGAAATTACCTAAACCATAAGTTTATCATTTTACATAATAAATATTGTACGCTTCTTAATGTCGATAATGAATTATAAATGAATTGGGCTTATATGAGGGTATCCAAAATGAGACGAGTAAATGACTTGAACCCAATAATCACCGAAATTCTTAAAAGAATAGAAACACAATGGTATCCTCCACTCATCGAAAACCTCAAGGCCTCGCTTGAGCTAAATGATCTCATTCTTAAGTTATTACTTTTGCCATTTCAAATCCTTGCGATCACCGTCACCTATCACATAAGCTCTCCCGCGAGCTCCTTCCATCTGTTGCTCATTATTATAGGGGTATTGTTTCTCGAGTGTTTCCTGCTATTCACACTAATCATTGATATACTACGGACATTATCATATGGTTCTGATGTTGGGGTTGTTGGGTCCAGGAACGTCCCATCTTTGTACAATCTTTCACTCAAGCGAGTACAAACCTCCATTCCCTCCAAAAACAACTAAACACTTTTCGATACAATATTCCGAGTGAGTTATTCTTTTCAACTCAGATAGTACGTAATTTCATTCATGGTACATTCTAGTACTGCCAAGTAAGTCGGATACTTACATCCATTAGCCGCGTTTGATATTAATCATCGAACATTGCAGATATCAGAAACGAGACTCTACCAACCCTATCGATCAGCCATGACACGTATATTTGCAGTTAGAATGTAACTTATCAGCTAACAAAAATCAGCAATTAAGACAATCAAGCTTCACAACAAACACTCTTCATACCACCTATAAATAAACAACCCATTCAACCCATAATAAATACAGTAAAGCACAATGAACACGCTCACGTGCAAGCATTTCATGCGGTAAAAACTCAAAAGCTCTTTGGCTTCTTTCAATAAGTAGACTAGCCGAAACAAAGTAAGAATACAAGTTTTTTATACAGGCATTTCGCCTCTTTCAACCCTCATCATTTTATCCGTGCGTTTGTACCGCTTAGTCTAAAATGAGACCCAGCAGAATTCAAAAACTTGGGTATCAAAAAATAAAAATAAAAATAAAAAAACCAAAAAAAATAAATAAATAAATAAATAAAGAAAGAGAAAAAAACAAAAAAAGAAAAAGAAAAATAATATATAAAAAAAAATTAAAAAAGAACAAAAAAAAAATATCAAAAAAAAAAAAAGAACAAGAAAAAAAAAATTAAAAAATTAAACAAAGAAAAAATAAAAAAAATTAAACAAAAAAAAAGAACAGAGAAAAAAAAAGAATAAGGAAAAAAAGAAAAAGAAAATATCTATACTACATTATAAAGAATATAGATCCTGACGCATAATTATGTGTGTTTTTCCATACAATTGTGATCCCTATTTATAATGGATTTACTCAAACCCTAGTCAATGAAAATTATAAGAAATTAATGGGCCCTTAATCTCTTCTATAATTAGCCTTCATAATTGTAAGAATTAGTAGTTACATTACCAAATTAAATGTGGTCATTTAATGTATTCAAACCCGCCATTTAAATATGTTAAAGTTGTTACAAACATTAATAGTAGAATCTTTTTAAGGTTTTCACTTTCGTAGCTTGTATATTTAGTTTCCAAACCTTGTACATTTTTCAACTTTTAACTTTTCAAGAGAATCTCAAATCTCCTTTCTAAAGAGTATAGATATGTACCTTTATATTTATTAAATTAATCTATTTTAACTAACCATTAAAACATCTTTATTACTATTACACTAACTATTACGGAGTAGTATATTTTAACTAACCATTAAAAGCAAACATAATTGCAAAATTGCCACATAATTGCAAAATTTACTATTCTTTAAAAGCAATTTCCAGTGACTATACGGATCACGAGAGTGTTAAAAAATTACATTAAGTTAAATCATAATGTTCAGGAGCATGATAATAATATTCAGGAGAACGATAATAATATTTGCAATAATCATTTTGACGACTAGCATATTTGTTTTCCAATCTAGATGCAACACCGCTTTTATATGTGATTCAAAGTGGATGAGTTATTGGTAGAGGAAAAACTTTTGTTGCAGGGTCAAGCTCCAACTCCTTTGGCTT
>BQNB010193835.1:0-11503 GCA_026074375.1 Tanacetum coccineum
CTATTTTGTGCCGACAAATTAATAAAAAAAAACTAATTGGGCCAGCCCAAATTTTTGGGCTAAATTTTTTAGGATTTTTTTTGGCCCAGCACTGTAGCTACAGTGCTACAGTGCTTAGAATGAACAGTAAAATGAGTCCAAAACTACGTCGTTTAACTTCCAAAATGTTATTTTTTTGGTCTCATGGCGTAAAATGACACTGTTTAAGTCAATTCGGAAATGATACCGCTGGTATTTTTTTATCTGAATGCGTCGGTACTTTTATAACATTTTTTTCCTCCCTATTTTGTGCCGACAAATTTAAAAAAAAATCAATTGGGCCGGCCCAAATTTTTGGGCTAAATTTTTTGGGCTTCTTTTTGGCCCAGCACTGTAGCACTGTATTAATTTTTCGCGCGTTGTTGCGTGTCATTAATTCTTTTTTTTTTCCTTTAATTTTGTGCGAGTTTATTTTGTCGGTCTCATATTTAATAGTGCGGGTTTACTTTTTCAGTATTGTGTTTAGTAGTTTTTTTTTTATGGTCTTACGCGTTGTTGGGTCGCGTTAAAATTTTATTTTTCGTTTTTTTGCCAATTAATCTTTTTGGTCTCATGGTGTAAAATGACACTGTTTAAGTCAATTCGGAAATGTTACCGTTTATTTTTTTATTTTTCGTTTTTTTTTCGAATTTATTTTTTTGGTCTCATGGTGTAAAATGACACTGTTTAAGTCAATTCGGAAATGTTACCGCGGGTATTTTTTTTATCTGAATGCGTCGGTACTTTTATAACATTTTTTTCCTCCCTATTTTGTGCCGACAAATTTAAAACAAAACATAATTGGGCCGGCCCAAATTTTTAGGCTAAATTTTTTGGGGTTTTTTTTGCCCAGTACTGTAGCACTGTAGCTACAGTGCTACAGTGCATAAAATGAACAGTGAAAGGGGTCAAATACGGCGTCGTTTAACTTCAAAAATGTGTAAGATAGTAATACTCAAATTTTTAACCTTTACTCAACTTGCTAAATTTTGTAAAATAACATATAAAGATTGAGAGATGATATGAAGTTATAGCATCTAAATTCTCATTTTTAATATTTTGCTTTAGCGGAATCAAACAACAAATACCACAATCATATATTGTGCCTAACTCAGGAACTCGCTGAATTTTGTGAAATAACCAAAAAAAAATTAATAATTTAAATTTGGATGTCACCATAGAAATAGAAGACTAATACTTACTTTATCAGTTTGATATTCCATTGGCAACAACCTAATGTCTATATCAATTTGGTGAAAAAGTATGCCCAACAGTATATAAGTAGACAAAAGTTTCCTTTCTTTATCTATGTGGGATAGAAAACTCAAAACGTAAATTGAGTATGAGCGAAGAAGTTGCTTAATAAAGATATACACACAACACATTTGAGTCATATACGATGAATATTCTAAAAATCATTTTTTTTATTAGTGATGCACCATCATTATATATTAGGAATAAGGTAAAATAGAAGATCATTTTCATATTCACATGAAGGGTGTGCAACACCATTGTTACATAACTATACCAAGATTATTCCATATAAAAACCCAAATTCAACTAAATGTAGCATTCTCAAATATATAGGCTATATTAAGCTCGGCATGTACAAAAGGAGGCCAATTAAAAATCACAAGAAGACCCGATATGCGTTTCTAATCAGCCTCATATGAGAAAATAGTTCGCTTCATTTTCTTGATCACGTGGGACCTCTTCACGCATCGAAGCAATACTAAAGCGGATTATCAAGGGGAAAAAAAAAAAAAAAAAAAACCTATTCAAAAGCCTCATATATTTCAACGAAGACGTAACAAGATACCGGTCAGGTTCGAAGAGTTTCCTCTCATGGAAGAGCATCCTGGCCACCTTATTAACAATATTAACAAGTACTTTGTAGTAATTAAACTTATAATGACATGAGTATCTTAAGTTTTCATGTGGAGATTTTTGTTTAATATAACTATCTTGTTTATGATTGATTAGCAGGTATCCGCGAGTTGCGGCGGCGGGTACCCTGTAACGATTAACTGGAGAAATAAAAACAATTTGATCCCGGTGAGGCCCGGTTCACCCATTTTTATCGGTAACGACGGGTCCTCTCCGGTTCGTCTTCTGACGGCTTTTACTGGCTAGCCGAACCGATGGTGACTCCGGTTCCCGGTTGAACCCGTTGGTCCGGTCCGGTTTTCAAAATTATGCATCATCATTTTAGTTTGTACAATGTGTATAATAATATGTACTTTTTATTTTAAAAGTGTTTTAAAAATAACATTAATTTTTAAGTTGTTATACTTTGGATTATGTTATAGCTTGTTTAAATTATGCGTTGTGAAGATATTATTTTACTTTTGAGTAAGGGAGTGTTTTAATTGGTTGTATATTATTTGATTATGTGTTATGTTTATTTAGTTGTATGTGTTTATGGTGTATATGATTTTAATTGTTGTACAATGTAAATATATAATTGTATTTTTAAGTAATGATGTGTATTAGTTATGTATTATGTATTTTCTTTTTCAAGTGTGTATTGTGTTAATACATTAAAAAGATGTACATTATGTATAGATGTATGTAAGTTGAAAAATCAAGTTTGAAAAATCTTATGCATAAAAATGCCTTTATACTTTATAATTAGTATATGACTTCTAACTTAATTAATTTCATGTTAATACTTAATACTTATTGTACAACATCATTTTTAAAAACCTATTACTCAACTCGTCAAACTCTATAAGATTATAATAAACAAAAGTTGAGAACTCATTAAATTGGCAAATTATTTTTTTCAGACATGGTACCCAACTCGCTAAATTTCATAAAATAACTCTATAAGATTACAATAAAAGAAAAGTTAAGAACTCATTAAATTGGAAAAAATTTAAAAAATCCGACATACTATTAAACTCGCTAAGTTTCATAAAATGACAAAGAAAAAAACTGAGAACTCATATGAATTAATGAATTATGTTGAAATTACGTCCCGATATTCATAACATGACTTATTTACAAAAATGAAACCTGAAAATATTTGTTCTAAGTTGATAATTGCGTATGAGAAGAAAACTTGACGGATTCTTGTGAAAAAAGCATTTAACATAAATGACTATGGACCGTAACATACCAAAATGTTTATCGAATATCATCAAGAAGTTCATTGGTGCAGACTCATATTCGAATCACGACTAAAAATATGCATGTGTTGTATTGATGTATGGTCTAATCTTTCATAAGGTGGGTGGGTGATAACATCAAATATTTAATACTTTTGGTATTAAATTCCTTATCAAAATGCTTGTAAATATCTCATAAATATCTGAAAATGATATTTAATCACTTATTTATTGTTTACAGGAAGAAAACGAGCATTTGAACAAGAAATACGGGATTTAGACAAAAAAACAAGCAAAATTGGATTTTCAAGACTTGATTACGGCGTAACCACCCCGCAGGAGTTACGTCGCAACTCAATTAAGACAACAATGGTCATCACAACGATTACGGCGTAATTACTTGTAACCTTTATGCCGTAACCTGTCACGTTTGAAGATTAATGACGTATCCTAGTCAGCATTACAGCGTAACATGTACGTTTGAGTTACGCCGTAACAACTTTAAGCCTTCAAAAAGGAAGCCAACAGCAGCATGATTATGGCGTAACCATTCACAAGGGTTACGCCGTAACAAGTTGGAATATTATAAATAGAGCCCTCATTCTGCTTATTCGACATCAACCCATCTACCACAGCATCAAGAGGCGAACTAAGCTTCCATAGGTCAAAGAAACCTATCTGAAGTCCAAAGGAGAAATCACTTTACTTACTTTTATATTTAATCATTCATAAACGAGTACTATAAGAATCATGAGTTTCGATCAATGAATCCTTCCATTATTTCTTACAGTATTGTTACCATGAGTGGCTAAGCACTTCTAGTGTTGCCTAGTTATGTAATTGCTATTGTTATGATTTATGTTTCCTGTTTGATTATCGTTTTATTAGATATCCTTATAGCTTGTCATAGATCCTTGCATTTTGGCAATACTCAAAGCTAGTTTTGATCATGTTAGTCCTTTTATTAAGCAAACCACTGAACTTAGGATTACCAAGGTACTAGGATAAGTTGGCATCCCTAGTGTAGGAATCGATCCGATTACCGTCTTAATTACTCTAAATACTTTAAAAAGCGCAAAACTCTTTCAGAGAGGGTTAATAATCTATTTAGGTTATAGACAAGTCATTTGGATGGTTAGTACTTAATAACTACGACCAGGATACCTTAACATCGGGCTTTCGAGATATTGGGATCCTAGGACAGACCTCGAATGCCAATTCAGATATGTTGATATTAGAACACTAATAAAATGATACTTAGACATTGCACTAGGAAACATGTCATAAACAATAGTAATGAAATAACTAGCTTAGCACGCTTTTCTCCTTATAGTCTTCTTCTTAATTTACTTTTACGCATTTTATTTCCTGTTATAATTCTCAAAACAATTCAAACAATTTTTAAACCTGTGACATTTCAAATTATAACTAATCTAAACTTAGCTTTTGGGACGACCTCGGATTTACCAATCCTATATTACACACGACCGGGTTCTCTGCCCGTTAGTGCGTGTAGACATCGGTGAACGAGTTTTATAAATTTAAAAGTTGTTAAATAATTTCTTTAAAAGAAAATACGCATCAAGTTTTTGGCGTCGCTGCCGGAGAGCTATAAATTAGTATTAATTTGATTTCCTGTATTCTTTTCATTTCATTTCCGCACTAATTTTCGTTGATTTTTTAGGAATCATTATGACTAGGGAAAATATAGACAACCTCACCATGGAACAATACTTGACGTTGACTCGAGGGAACCAGGAACCAGGCATGGTTAATGATGAATTTGAAGGGATGATGGAAAAGGACATAGAGGACATGACAATTACCGAGTACATGGAATATGAAGCATAGATGAAAAGGCAATCTTGAAGAGATGCTCAGTCCTATTTTCCAACAAAATATGATGATGGAGATGATGGTTCTTTTCACCTAGAGAAGAGTAGGACTTTGGACTATCCATATTATGCTGGCAATGCTAAAACCGACACCTATTACGATTTACCACCTTTGCTCCCTTGTTTCAAACCTATCCAACCATAAACCAAACATAAGAATGACTCCTCTAAGGAGGATTTCAAAGAAGAAATTAGCTACATGTCAGATGGAGAATCAGTGATGAGTGAACAAGATACAAGTGACAACACTGATGCACCTAACTTAGAACCCTATAATGAAGGAATGAGCAGCGATGATAATGTTGTTGAGTGGTTGATCACAGAGATGAAGGAACATAAAAAATGGGGGATAACGAGGAAGACATACTTGATATCCTAAAGTCATTAGTAGAAGAATGTAAGGCAGTTTACAAGGGTAGGCAGATGGAAACATTCAAAACTGATGCAGTTCGGGAGGTATCTTCTATAACTAGTAATGACACAGTAAAAGAAGATGATCGTCCTTCAAGAGCCTTGCCATGTCAGTTACCACCTAAGGAGTTAAGCCCAGGAATTTTTGCTCTTCCCTACACAATCGGTAGCTTTAATTTATATGTTATGGCAGACTTAGGAGCATGTGTTAATATTATGCCCAATTCAGTTTTTGAATATCTGAAACTAACTAATCTTAGGAAAACCGATATGTTAGTCGGAATGGCCGATATGAAACAACAAGCACCATTAGGAACTGTGGAGAATGTCCTAGTTAAGATTGATAAATTTGTTTTCCCGTGCGATTTTGTTGTTATTGACATGCCACGAATCCTGGGTGAAATGATGGTCCTAGGAAGACCATTCCTCGCAACCATTCATGCTCAAATTGATGTCTTCAATGGAAAATTTTCATTTGGAATTAGTAAGGTTAGGGTCAAGTTTGATGTAAACAAAAACTCCACCCACTCTAATGTCACCCTTAAAAGAGTTTACATGGCAACTTCTAGTCAGGAGGAAGAATCCTTTAATCCCCTCAAATTAGGAGATTTATTTTCATATGAATCTCCTGCATGTTTACAATTTGAACAAAACACTAGAATTTACACTAATAGTAATATAGAAACCATTGATTCGCCTAGAAACCATTGATTCGCCTAGCAACATGCAGGAAACCAGTAAAGGGCGTGCCGACCATTTACCAGATAATGAAAGGGTCACGTCAAGATGGCATGTGTGTAAACCTATTCGAGTATTTTATGATGATGGAAGTGGTGAGGATTGCGGAATATGGCCTACACGCAATCCCGACTTAAGCTTCTGTAGTGGATACGAAGCTGTTTATGGAAAAGGCGAACATGGAATGCTCAAACAATAGGTATGTTTTCGAGATCATGAGAGACGTAATGTGAAAGGGAGTTGTATTGAATTTTCAGATTTTCTTCATGTACGCTACGGAAACCAAAAAATCGATGATACGACTCGGGAACGAAGATACTATGAATGGGTTGCTCAAAACTATGAGTTTGATAATGAGAGGACTCCATCTATAACGACGACATCCCATAAATATCCTGATAACGTACATTACCCAACATCACCATTATTACAGAATTATGCACATGATAAATGACACACTAAAAACCACACTACCTATGCAATAAGAAGCACCTCTGATCCAATCATACCTATAAACCCTGGGGGTAACACTGACCATTTCCCACAAGGACACCCTTAGTTAAATAAAGAAACCAATTTAGGAGGATCACCCAAGTCACAACCTATTAAGCCGCGCCCTTGTGATTATTCATTTAAAGAATGGTTGAAAGTTAAGATTGGGCATACTGACGTAGCTAATTCTGATCGGGAAAAAGTATTCAACGAATGGATTCTAGATAGTTTTGATGTCGAGGCTGACTGTGCTACGAAGTTTTCTAACCCATACTCAAGAAGATTTGATAAATATAGTCGAGTGTTCAACAACGAGGTGGAACAGTTGTCGAATGAATATATATTAAGGATAGGAAAGAAAGGATATGTCCTAGATGATGTGTGGAAAGTGTGTGAACAAAACCATAGGGGAGCAACATATGCATGACACGATGAAGGCATGAGGAAGAAGAAATATGGAAAAGTGGGATTGAAAAAACCGAATATGAGTCGCCTATGGTAAATGTAGAAACCTTCAAAGTGAAAAAGTATTCGCTCAAGGAAGGAAAAAGTTTTATCTGCATTACCAAACAATTTGATGACACTTTGCCCTTGGGAAGAGCAAATTGGTCACAATTTGCCAGAATGATCAGAGATGAGTTGGGAACAGGAGGAAGTGCCCAAAAGGCAATGTAGACCGGGCGTGAGTCTAACTTAAAGACTCGTTAATAAATAAAAGTGCCTGTCGGGAGACAACCCGTCTTTTTATCAATAGACTTCATTTAAATTTCGCATATTAGTTGGTTTGTATATTTCTTACTTTATTTTGCAGGTTCTTACAGCAAAGAAGTTGAATTTGAGGTCATTTTGACTCATAATCATGTGGTTAAAATATTACTACATGTAGCAGTTACGGCGTAACCATTACAGTTACGCCGTAATCATTGAAGTTACGGAGTAACCTAATCCTCGATTACGCCATAACTAGTCTTTCAAATTTTTATTAAACCACATGGTTATGGCGTAACTCTTCAAGTTATGCTGTAACCTCTTCCTATAAAACCTTAAAACAAGTTTGAAACATTTACAAAACCGTGTATATTTTAAATAAACTTTGTGGGTGTGTTCTCTAGAAACCCTCACGAGACTTCACTCGTCCACTTGGGCCACCAAGTGGTTTAAAAGGCTTGTAGCATACGCTAAATGCAACCGTGATTCCTACAAAAGTAAGTTAGTTTTCTTGCATGTTTGTTTAGTGATTTCAGGTGAAAAGAGGTTGCTCAGGAGGCGCTTGACGGGAATTCATCTCATACCGCCATCATTTGAAGTTTAGAGCATGATTTGTGTTAAATTACACCATTATATATATAATATATAATAAAATATATATAATAAGGATAATCTAAAAATAATCAATAAAATCCGAGAGTAGTATATGATATTCCCGGGTCGTTTATCCCCAACGAGGAGCGAATTGGAAAGTCGAGAGTTGGTTTGATATTGATGCTTGATTGGAAAAGATTTGGATTTGGTTTTTCTAATTAAAATGCAAAAACAACTAAGGAAAACCTATAAACGAAAGCTAGAATGATTAAATCCTAAAACGTAGACGGGAAAGTACAAACGCGAGTAAAGAAAAACTAAATTATCAAAAAAAAATTAACCCTAAATGATTTTTTAGTTAAAACTTATAAAACTATAAATATTAAGTAACTTTTAAAAGGACTGAGAAATAATTTTTAGAACTGAAAAATAAGTAGGAAAATAAGCACAAAAAGATGGCAGAATTGCTTTTTATTCTAGGGGCTAAAAATGCTAAATTGGTAAGGCTTTTTAAGCTAAATAAGCTGGTGAAAAATGAAAAGAGGCAAATACAGCTAATCTAATATACCTAGATAAGCAAGAAGAGAAAAAATAAACTAGGGATAACAAGCAGATAAGCTAGAAATAAGCTATAAAACTCAGCAGTACTAACTTAAAAAGTTAGTACTGCTAGCTTTAACTTAGTACTGCTAGGCTTAATAAAACACAATGAAATAAGAAATAAGAAAATAAGCTAAAACAAATATTTAACTACCCCTAAGAAGCACTCAAGCATAAAAATAAGCAACTAGAATAAGCTAGAATGGCAAATAAGCTAAAAAAACTAATAAACTCTTAAAATTACTTTGAAAAGGCAAATAAGCTTAAATAAGCTCTAAACTAAAGACAGTAAGCGAAAATGGGCTTAATCTACTCTAAAAAGCTAAGCAAATCCTAAATAAGCAGAAATAATAAGCTAATAAGCAAAAATGAACTAACAATACTAACAATATTAACTACCAGTACTAACTTGGAGTTAGTACTGTTAGTTGAAAATCCCAAAAGAGAACTAGCAGTACTAACTATGGGTTAGTACTGCTTGTTCCAAACACCCCTTAAGGTTTTCAAAAGTCATTTTTTTTCTTCTATTTCAAGCTGATTTGATCCTAAATTGTTAAAAACAGATTATCAACTAACAATATAAGGCACTTATAAACAGATTTCAATCAATAATAAGCACTTAAATAAGCTAAATCAATCCAACAGTATTAACTCATATACCACCAGTACTAATGAAATACACTAACAATATTAACTAAACATACTACCAGTACTAACTAAGAAATTTGCACAAATCATTTTTAAACTAAAGACTAAGCAAGATAAGCACTAAACATCATAATAAAGCATAAATAAGAAAATATAAGTAACAAATAAGCACTAATAAGCAGTTCTACAGTAAATAAGAAAAAGAGAGACTTACAACACCCTTGCTCAAAACAGGGTTAAATAAAGAGTCTACAAGCTCTAGATTGTATAAAACAAGCTAGTGAGAGTCCATAAGCCCATCCCTTTTTGGCTTATCATCCAAATATTAAGCTGTGGTATTTTTGGATGATTTTTTTTCTTTGTGATTTTTGGTAAAAATAACTTAAGCAACGCAAAACTAGAAAACTTTCATTGTTTAAGTGTAGACGGTTTAAAAGAGTTAAAAGAGCTTTCGTAAACTTAAATGGCTTTTAGAACATAAAACTTAAGAAATAACTTTTTAACATAAAATACCTCCAAACTTTCATTAACTTAAAAAAAATTACAATACTTGGGAATTTAAAAGTGCATAAAAACTAACTGAAACTAACTAGGTTAAAAAAAAACTACATATCACTCTGGATAAGGGCTTACAACTGCCCTATTTATACAAGAACTAGGAAGATTCTAGGTCTTGGCTTGTGCTTATTTGCAGAGACAGCTCATGTAGTGTGTTTCTTTGGTGAGGAGAAGCTCAATATCATCCTGGCCATCAATTTGCCTTTGTCCCCAAGTAAAACGATCACAGCCCTTAAAATCTTGTTGTTTTCTTCGAACCAATGGAGGGGTTCGGGATTGCCAGCTTGTTCATTGATCCATGTGGGGTGTGGGGTTTATAGTTTTAATGAGTTTTTGTTTGTTTGCCAGAGGTAGGAGACAATGAACAGTACTTGGGTACTGTTCATTGGCGGGAAAAAGGGGTTTATGTCTGTTTGTTGGAGGGTGCAGGGGAAAGGTTTGTGGAGTTGGCAAAACGAGCCCTCCAAGGTGTATGTTGTTGTTGCAAATTAAGTCCTTGTGGGGATTATAAGTTTATGGAAGATGCAGTTTGGGTCCCCAAGAGTTAAATGTTGTTTAACATAGTTAGTCCCCAAGGACTAACAGTGTTAAGGGTTTTTATTGTTTGGGCCGGTTATAAGATTTGGACTTTGGGCCTTTTAAAGTCTTCATTAAATATACTAATGGGCTTGTCCGGCCCATTAAGTATTCTTCGGTGTCGGCTCGGGTTTTGACCGTTGACTTTTCCGGGTTGACTTTTGACTTTGACTTTCTTGGACATTGGCTTCGATTTGACTTTGGCTTTTCCATGCTTTTCCATTATGTGCTCGGTTTTGTCGTTTTTGGCTTGATTTTTCGTCCTTTTCTTGGATATCCGTTTCCTGCACAAAATAAGTGAAAACATACAAATACAATGTATTTTTGGTACGTTTTTGGTCATTTCAGTCCGGTTTTGATGGAAAACGGTATGTGTAATTAAGCACATACCAAAATCCCCCATACTAAGACATTGCCGTGTCCTCACGTAATGCTATGAAGTAAGCACTTAGAAAACTAAGAATCTCGATCCCCTCGACTATTAACCTCGAAAAGTAGCTAAGTGTTCGTCAAGGGAATTTTAAGAATCAATAGCTTCAACAAGCCCCGTTTTTACCATTTTCTAAATACATACTCTTATTCCAACACATATTTTTGAATTTTTCTCATTCATTTTTTTCTTTTTTTCTTTTTTTTTAGTTTTCATATGAAGCAACTAACTAGAACGTTTGACTTTCGTTATTTTATAACTCTTAGGGATCAAAGAACAAGATGCATTTCGACCCGAGAATGCCCCAAAAAGGATAAATTCATCGTTCCCGACTTTTCACTTATTCCAAACCAAGCTTAAAATAAAATCACCGTTAAATATGAGTTAAGATGCTAACACTACTCATATTTTTGTAAACTTTTCACTCCCGGCAATTATTATATCTAGGTGACTATTCTATTTTGAATTTCAACCATGGAATGGATCAACGTTTTGCAAATTTCGATGCTTCACATTCCACCCGAGAATAATGAGTTTGAAGGCGAGATCATCCCATGTAGCGACTTTCGTCTCGGCATATCCCAACCTAGCGGCTAAGTGACCAAGCTTTTGACACCTCACAGAGACTAGTATCGAGACTCACGGACCTTCGGTTTTAACAACTCTTAGGTTTCTCGTTTACACATATCTTATTTAATGTAATCATGAAATAGTCTAAGTTTAAA
>BQNB010193836.1:0-11503 GCA_026074375.1 Tanacetum coccineum
GTTTTGAGAAAACATACATATATGTTTATTAAAAGTCAAACGTTGAATTTTAAAAGTCAATTGGGCTATTTTGAGTGTTAAAAAAAAATTAATAATAATAATAAATAAATAAAATAAAATTTGTCGCTTTTACAACACGTTAAGTGATATTAATTAGAACGTGCAAGTGGAATTATCATCGCATGCATACTTGTATTATTTTTATTAAGGATATATAAGATATATATCTAAGGTTACGAAGTACGTATCATTCGATCATACTCTATTACTTCTTTATTTACGCGACACTACTATAGGTCGTGGTCGAGCACGTTGAATAGACGCCTCACTGTTTTAGAGAGAAGCATCTTGACTCCTAGTGTGGACAATTCCAGTTATCGAATATATCGTTTGTTTACCTCATTCGATTGCATCGATTCTTGACTTACTACTTCTTGTACTTGCTATGATCCTTAGTCCCAAACCACCTTAATGTCCTTTTATGAACAATTTATTCCAAAAATATATAATAATATATGAAATGCTTTATCAAACTAAACACCAAATTGCGTCGATTTTTACAAGAAGACAAAGCAAAAATGTGTTTCCCAAAAATGAATGAACAATAGTTGATGTGTTTCTCAAAACGAAGGTAAAAATATTTTCCCATTTCTATGTCAAATAATATACTTATTTTCAAGGATAGGTCAAAAAACTTTTATCCTCATATATGGTGTGTAATAATCGAAAAGTTTTCCTTTTTGACGAGGACGGATGTGTCGTCGCTTGGTCCTCAATTATGCATAGCCTAGCTAACTATGCATAATTCAGGAAGAGCCACGTTGTGTCGGATTAATCGTCGCCTTTAAACTAGTGGTTTTGGATAAATGTTTGGGTGAGAACACTTCCAAATGGTGGATCCTTATGCAAGTAATCCTATTCGATTTGATTTCGTAAGAACAAGTCTGAATTTTCTTGCGTCCCTTGAAATCTTGTCTTTCTGATGGTGTTGACTTAGAAAGTCACCTTGACCGAATAATTCCGAAAAGTATTTCCGTGTGTCACATGTAACGTGTAAAATCCCATGTAAATCACAATGTTGGTGATGAAATACCAAGAAACCTGATACCGACACTGAGAAGAAATTTTAACGAGGTCAGAAGACTGCCAAAGTAGATGAAAGCCGAGTTCGAGTAACTCCGAGGCTAATGAAAAAGACTTCTCCTACATCAAATGTATCTTACATTATCTTTCTTTCATTTTTCCTATATGTCGAACGACGTCCATAGTGGAAAGTTTCTTCTACATCAAACTGTGAATCATTCCTGTTGAATAAAACCATAATCGCGAATAAGACTTCTACCCTTGAAACGTATGTGTTCGGTCATCTAATGTTATAGATAAATCCTATACAAGCTCGAGTTGCGAATTCGAGGAGTTTGATTTGTTCCTGTTCTGCCTTGTGAACTCGGATACCAACGTAAAGTGATGACTCGGATACCAACGTAGAGTCACATAAGGATGGCTCAAAAGAAGAGCCAAGCACAATGGTCGGATCCTACTAGATCATAGTGATGTCATTCGTCGTCTTTTTCTGTAGGGAATAAAATGGTACGCGATGGACAGTTAGAGTTTGCCGACTTCGTGGTGGTAGATAAAAGACAATCCCGTTTGCCGTCTCCGTTTATTCAGTTGAGGAGTCCGTGTGCGTGACTCGATCCCCTTTGATTGTCGATGGTCAACGGCGGATAGCCATAGTTGAAAATTTATTTGAAAAATTTCTGCTTGTTATGTGTTTATGTGATATGTGATTTAGTCGAGTGGTCATACGTTGTGCGAGCTCGATGCGGCATTGTGAAATGACGTCCGATCGGTGGGTAACACGTACCCGGATTTTTAGCCCCCCGTTGAAAGACACGGGATAAGGGTCCTCGACGCTCGTTGAAAGACACGAGACGAAGTCGGGTAGGAGCGGTCGCGATTGGTGTGCGAGCTCGATAAATTCCACGGATTGGTAGCCGGGCCGGTGACGATCGTACTTGGAGCATCGTGAAGAATGCTCAGGGTTTGATAATATAAGAAAACTTGACCATTTGATAGGGGATGGAACCATAGCTATGAAGCCCATGAGCACCATGTGATATTAAAATTTTCTTTTTGAGGATGGAACCATGGCTATAAAGCCCATGAGCACCATGTGATGTTGAGAATCTCTTTTGGGTATGGATCCGCGTGTGAACACCCTACAATGATAAAAATCTTTTTGGATATGCATCCATGGCTATCAGGCCCGTGATTTCTTTGGCTGGTCTTAGCCGGAATTATTTATTGTTAATCATGGCTTGACTATTTAGCAAGCATGACTTAACGTGATCGAACTAATTGATTGGCATGATTTGGCTTTTTAACAAGCATGTCGTTATGTGATTATATGTGCTTAATGATAAGTACCTTGATTCGATTAATGTCATAGTGCTTTCGATAGAGTTATGTATACTCCGAGTAATTACCGCTACAATGCGCTTTCTTTCAATTTGCATGGCTTGTCGATTAGCAAGCATGCAATTATGTAATTTTGTGCGCTTAATGATAAGCGCCTTGTTTTGAATAATATTGTAACGCCTTCGATGGAGTTGTGTACACTCCAGACGATTTTTATAATGACACGATCTCTTTTATCGAGACCCGTTCGACAATATGTGTCTTGATTTGACCGGTGTGACCACCTATGATTTTTAAATTAATTGTTGCTTTAGAACTTTCCAAATGTGTCCGAGGTCGTGTAGCCATAATGTGAGAACATGTGAATTCATTCGAGAATGACATCTTTCCCTCATTGCAAGTGAAATTAGGACGAATAAAGCGATTAAAGCGTCGGGACGTCGCTCCCTAAAGAAGGGGAGAATGTGACAACCGGAAATTTTTAGAACTTTAAATGACTATATTACCCTTTGACTTTTCGAGTTTGACTTAACCATTTGACTTTTGACCTTTTATTAAAAAAAATCATAATTATTATTACATAATTTGCATTATAAATTTTAAAAATTTTCATATTTATCTGGTTGAACAACGCGTGCCGACACGAGACTAATAAAATTTTATTTATTTATCGTAATTTATTTAATAAAAATATTTAATAAATTATTTTACATTTTATTAAAAAACGTTTGTGAAAACGCGAACATTTAAATTAAGATTTATTTTTCGGACAAAGCTTAAAAATATTACTCAATAAATAGTAAACAAATTTAAATAAACTTTTAAAAACTTGTATGAAATAATAGTCGAGTAAATACTCATTTTTAGTGAAAAAATTATTTGGAACGCAACGGGGCAACTCTCGCGTCTTGAATCGACCGTTTACTAGCTCAAACGAGTACTGAGCCACTATTTTACAAAAATTACAACTTCAGTCCCTGGGGGAAACATTTATAAAGCCCACCCTGGACTATGGGAGACTTGCTATTTCATTTTATTAAGTTTGAGACTATAAAAAGAGGGGATTAGGTTTATAATTCATTTGTTTTACAAACCCTACACACACAAATACTCCCTAATGATTTTTCCGGCGCCGAAACTTTTTTGGCCAACTTTTCCGGCCACCACAACCGGCCACATTCCGGCCACCCACCATCTCTTTCATCCGACGCACACCCCACCATAGATTCGCGACATCATCATCATCTCCCCACCGACACCATCTAAACCGCCACACCACTTTTATTTTTATCATCACCGCCGACATGCAACCACCCTCACCAACCGCCAGCCATCATCTCGTCATCCCCACCATCATTACCCCGTCGTCACAGCCGGCTCACCACCTGCCGCCGATGCCTCACAGCAACCGCGGCTCAGCCGTCGTACATCCACCATCACCACGGCTGCTGCCGTCGACTACCCCACCAAAACCATCATCACGTTCGCCTCCCTTTTCCGAGTATTGGATGGTTACATCGTTTATAAAAAAATAAAAAGTAATAACAAATTAAGAGTGGTTGATTCGGATTTATTTATGTTTTTGGTGTGTTGATTTGTTACCGAGCACACCACCAGATGTGGTGTTCGGTTTGGCTTGGTCTCACCACAGCCGCACCCTTGTGGTGTCGGGCTTGTGGTGGTGATTCCCCGCTTGCTAACTTAATTATTATAAATCATTCCGCTTGTTTATTGATTTTTTTCCGAGTAAAAACGTGGTTAAAAAGGGTGTTTGGAATTGCAAGTAATCTGCCATTAGGCGCGTTTGGATATGTGGATAACGGTCCACATAGGGCGTTTGTTTTTGCATTTAAATTGCCCGAGAAGGGGTGTTTGTTTCTGCATAAAAACAGCCCCCATGGGGTGTTTTTTTGCTGAATTTTCAGCGCAATGGGGGCGTTTGGATTTGTTTTAAAAAACTGCCAAACAAGGGCGTTTGGATTTGCATTTAACAACCCCAACGGGGGTGTTTGGTTCAGCAGTTAAAAGCCCATAAGGGTGTGTTTGGTTTTAATTATACAATAATCCGGTGAATAATCAAAAACTATACTTTTACAAATAAGATAATGTTTTAACTAAAACTCGTCAAGTTAACAAAATACTAAATTATAAAATATTATTTTATAATTCTTGACTAATAGGCAAAATAATAACTTTTGTAAAAACTTTTAAAATGTCATTTATCTAATTCGAGACTTTAAAACGTGTGTTTACTTTTAAGCAATAACTTTTTATTTATTTCATTTGGTGACTCTCGAACACGTGTCGAATTATGTTGTTTTAATTATTTTCTCGCATCGCTTATATAATACTTTTCTTATACAACATATACGCCGCGCTTTATATTCTTGTCTTATTTTCACGAGTGATATAATATGTATATGTACAATATACTTTAACTCGTTCTTCGAATTCGTCTATTTACATATTCATGTATAATGCTCGCATGTATTATATATTTTCTTGTCCTTCATATGTAATATATACTTAATATATTGCATGTTTTGCATTTATCTTTTGAGTGTTTGTCTTTATTTTATAATTCAACATATGAACTATATAATTGTTCATTTTCCTATGTGATATACAAGTAATATATTACATACTTTGTTTTTTCTTTTTCAATTTATCTTATTTAACCAACCACCAAACTCATACAACTTAAAAACCCAAATCCTTTATCAACATGTCGATTTGATGTAATCGTCTATCGAAAAACCCATATACAACATCCTAAACTGGTGGGTCATAACCGTTAAGATTAATTGCAACTTCGCGGATGCGACAAGTTATTCATTGACGCTACGTGGTTATTAGATTATTCGATTATTACCTACGAGCAAGGTAAGTTCATAGCCTCGAAATAAATTCTTTTTATGTTTTGAAAACCCGCGAGGGAGATACATGCTTGTTTTAGAAAATCGAACACAGGTGATTTTATTATGTGAACGTTGCTAGGAGTGTATTGTTGTGGCCCTTCCTTCATGAACCGTCAATCACCGCTAACCGGTGAACGCTAATGCAATAATAATAGATCTATTTTGGCCTAACAACCTATCAAACATGTGTTCCTTGCGAGGGAATACTAAGATATATTGTACTTAGTATTGGGAGTGTTAGCACTCCAGATTGGGCACATGGTTAAGGTTCGGTTCGTGACTCTAGCATCATTGTGATTGTTCTATGAACTAAATGTTTTGCTATGCTTGTGTTCAAAATGATTGTTTATAAACTCTATGGATTCACTCAATATTTTTGTTGACGTTTTAGCGTGTTAATCTCAGGTATATGCTTGCTAGCTTGGATGGGATGGAATGCGGATATCGAAAGACATGGACTTAGTGAACTTTGCACATATGATAAAATGTTTTCTTTTAAAGAAACTTAAACATGTTGTGGATTATTTTGAAATTAGTTTTTATACAGTTATTGGGACCTTGTAACTCTGATCTTTTTAATAAAAATTGAATATCGTTTACCGTGACTCGTGAGCTTATTTTATGAAGTAGCACCCCAATGTTGTATTCTGCTGCGCTGTAAATTTGAGGGTGTACAGATTGGTATTAGAGCACGAGTCATAGCGAACTAGGTCGTTTTTCAAAACCTGGACTATGACTGTTTTAATAAAGAAGAAGACCTTGATGAATTGACAAGAAGTCACAAGGTACCTTTTTAGGATTATTGTTCTTTTTGGTTATGTTTTATCTTACCTGATTAGCTGCTACTCATACATGGCAAATCTCCAAGCTAATCCGTCGTTACTTATTGACTTTGTAGAGTCTCTTGATCACCTTTTGATGACCAAATTAGGTACCAATCTTCTGAATGTGGTATTTACTTATGGGTATTGACTCTAATTGGGACTTGGGTCAGAATGGAATGGGTTATCCTTAGCTGGCCGGTCTTACTTTTTTCTCTTTTAATCCAATGTTTTAACTTGTAATCCTTTAAAAATAAACATTGTGAAATTTGGCATGTAAAACCTATGTGTTCCATGCAAATATTTAACTTGAATTAAATTGGTTCATGTAAATGACTTGATATCGCCATCTCTACATATAAGTTTGGCTGAACGTATATCTAAATGACCAACATTCCTTGAATTGTCAAAAGCTTACTCTTTAAAAGAGCCCACGCATTGTTTCAGCTCGCAGATTGACAAGATACAAAGAAGTTATACTTCTGAATGATCTGATTGATTGTGCTCACCGTGGGGAAGAGATTGTAAGTTCCTTCTCTATGTTGTAGTATGCTTTAGTTGTTTTGCTCTTGTATCAAGAAACACACTAATGTCCTGTTGCTTATTTTTCTTCTAATTTCCAGGAGGTTATAGGCATCTACACAAACAACTTTGATTTATCATTGAATACAAAAAATGGTTTTCCTGTCTTCACAACTGTGATTGAAGAAAACTATGTTACAAAGAAGCAAGACTTATTCTCAGCTTATAAGCTTACCCAAGATGATAAGGAAGATATCAAGAAGTTGTTTAAAGACCCTCAGGATTGGAGAGAGGGTATGTTTTCATATGGCCATTACTATTGGAAGTTACATTGGAATTCATATGCATGTGGTTAAAGGATTTATTTTTTCTTTTACTATTCCATGGTGATTTAAATCATATTTAAAGTTTTAAGAAAATCCAGTTTGACTAAATTTTGCTAAGTTGGGCATAATTAACATCATATTTTCTTAACTTGGAGTATAAGAAGATGCATTCATGGTGTACACTTTATTTCAGTCCTCTGTGGCGTATCACAATGAGATGCAACATTACAATCTCATAGTTTTACCAACAATATTTTGGCATTTAATTGTATACTTCAAAAAATCTTAATAGTTTTACTTGGTGTTACATGTAATTATTTGAAAATTAGATTTTGTAGGAATTTGGACATATTATTAAGTCCATTGCTTCTGTTATGCACTGTCATGGCACAAGGAACTACCAGTCTTATTAGTAATACAATTTATGCCATAAGTTATGCTGCAAATCAACTCAACTCAAGTCACTATATTCAATTTAGGAAAAGGCATTATTCTTATAAAACCACATCTATGACAACAACATAAAGGATCATAATACGAAAAATGGACCTAGGTGATAGTTAGGTGTTAAAGCCTCTTCCTTGATGAACCCTTACACGGTTCCGCCTCTTCACTAAACATTAAAGCTCCCCACAGAAAATGGGTACATTAAGTCAATGTACCATTTAATGCCTGATGTTGTGTTTTTTCGCTTTATTACCATGTTTCTTTTTTTAGAGGATTATGTCAATTTGTTGAATAAAATAAAATGTTGTTCCAATATATGAATTATATATCTATAAATAGTTATTTGTACCCTTACATGCTTGATCACATGCCACTATCTTTGGTGGATGTTAATCTATATTTGTTTGGAATAGTATACAAAATGCCCGTCCAAACGCCCCACAATTTTCTTTGTTGGATACCATGATATCTACTGGTTGGACCACTTCTTTTCTGTATAGTATGTTATGCTGTTTGGGCAGCAAATAACTGGTTGCCTGGGGTTAGGCTTGTGTCCAAGACAAGAGCTCCATGGGTGCATCGTCCGTCATTACTCATTAATGTCATGAGGGTGCCCTACGTCACCTTCACAGATTGACCGGTGCCTACATTGTCACGTGCTATTGCTCTGCTGACTGTTGTGCTTTGGGTATATGACAAGCTCGCAGTCTGTTCATATCCCTTGTAAGAAGTATGGATCAGGTGGTGCTTAAGGTACAAAATATAGTTGTTTAGTTTTCCTATTACAGTAAGAAGTGTTTAGTTCTATTCCCTCTATAAACTACATGTTAAAGTAAAACGCTGCAATTTGGTGTGTTAACTCCATATTTATATTTTTTTTTCAGGGTTTGTTTTGTTATAAGATTAATAGGTGTTTTCTTGCTGATGTTTATTTCAGTTTTAAGCTAAATGTGAGGCCGCGTTTTAAATACATACGGTTAATTTGGTCAGTATCATTTACATTCAACATAATGATCTACTCTGATTTCATTAGTTCACTATACTACGAAGTGGGGGCATGTGTTCATGCATTTAGTTGATCATTATATATTTGTTATTTTATTCATTACTTCCAATGCTTGGTTTGTGGATGGATGCTACATTATAGCTTATGGACAAACAACAATATTACTACAATTTTGTTGTACTTAGGAAATGGGTTGGTTTGGGCAATGCTCATCGAATATTGGTCAAATGGGCTAAAAGCTAAATAAGATGTATACTTAATTCTAAAACCTTACGAAATCAGTTTTGTTATCTCGCACATTTGTAAGATACTCATATTAATACTCGTAACATTTCTAAAGGTTTGTCTTACTACTTACGGCTAGTCATCCTTGTCAGTTAATATCTTCGCCTCATAATACTTATCATGGTATTATCTTGTTCACATGTATGTATTCTTCGTTTGCAGGTTGTCGTATCGATGGATTGGAATACCATGCTTCAAGCACCAATTCATGTTGTATTTATAGTTTTCTTCTTTTTCACAATGATACATATTCAAGTATTAGTCTTTTTTAGTTCTCATTTGTAGTTTATGATCCGCAACTTATTTTTGATCCGCATATATTCAGGTGTTCTTATGAATATAAGATATGAAATGAAAACATGCTCATGAGAGTAATGGTTTCTTTTTGTTAAAAGGTGTTCATGTCTACAAGCCTACAATGTACGGTTGGATCAATAAGGTAAGTACTAAGTAATAATAGTTTAGAAGGTGTTCGAGGTTGGTTACACAAATGAGTAGTTCATGTGTTTTGCTCTTTGCAAAATTTTCTCAATTAGTGTAAATAAGCACTTCCAAGTTTAAAACGTTTGTATGAGATCAAAATCTGAAACACCCCTAAGGTGTCCGAGATTGGTTGCTCAAATGAAGTTGAAATAGCTGGAACAATTGGTATATTGATCGAAAATTTTTGATTATTACACAAGGCTAAGGGATGTTATATTTTTAGAAAATTGCCATCGAAATTCCAAAATTTTCTTCTCCGCTTTCACAGTTCAAACTGAAACTTTTGTAAATACTATAGGCGCCACACTGAGTATGTAAGCTGTTAGGTTTAAGAAAAAGACTCGGTCACCTCGTGTATTGTCTAGAATAGCATAGCTCGTAGTTTAATCGTAAGCATATGACTCATGGTATTGGGCCGGGTCTTTCACCCACTTGTAAGCCCATACCATAGCCCATTAGGGCATCCAAACACATGTATTTATACACCTTTTCTATGCCATGGGATGGGGTTGGTTGTTTCATTTAGTTTACACATTACTAAAGGTGTTTTTACTCACTAGTATCCTTACTTTTCTCTCTTAGAAATTGGCCAATCCACATCATCTCTTGATTGTGTTATGTATCCAACTTATCAATTGGCTATCAGAGCTCATGGCTATGATTACGCTAGACTTGTAATGTGGTTTGTCTTGGTTAGTTTTAGATTCAAATGTTTGTTTAGAAGGTTTTTGGGGTCTTATTCTTGCACTCTTTGATTCTCAAGTTTGTGGTGTTAAAGTTAGTGTTTTTATGTTGTTATTGATTCTAGGATCAAGTTGTGCAAAGAAAAACAAGCAAATCGTTCAATAAGGGTGATTTTTAGGTGTTTTTTAGGTGGAAAAAGTCTGTCACACCCCATAAATTTCAGGTCAATATTTTAAACTTTTCCGATTATTACTTTTGACTTTTATACGTTACGTTTGAATCTGACAGTTTACCGGGAAGTTAAACCGCGTAAATCTGAAAAGCGTCATAGGACGCATTCCGGCATCGGATACTCATTAGTTTAGATATTATATGAGTTATTTGATCTTTTAGTGTTTCGTGATTTTTAATCACTTCCGATATTAATTTTAGGGCTTTATCTCTTAAATTGCGTTTTTCGCGTTTTTGATCAAACGGAACCCCGGAAACCCGCAATCTTTTTGTGTAAACTCGAGTTATCATCCGACAAGCATTGTAATGATAAAAATTTCGTTCACCTTCTTTTTCTTGGTCATATTGGACGCCTAAGCCACAACAACACCACCATGCATCCTAAATTAATAAGATGGCATCTTATTTTGAAAGTCTCACCCATGTGTGCATGCAAGATGAGAAAGTGACTTATGAGTAAGTCACTCTCATGCACATATCACTAGTAAACCCCTTCATGTGATCTCTTACACCTTTGTAAGAGGTTGACTTTCAATTTGACCAACTAGTATCCATAAGATGAGCCATGACTCAAAATTTTGAACCATGATGGTCCTTGTAACCTATGCGTGGCCGAACCATCAACACACACACCTTTGGTGTGTGTTGGTCACATGTGTGCACCTTTGAACCCTTAAAACCCTAATTTAATCCTATAAATACAAGGTCATACCAAGACTTAGGGTTTCATTCTCATTCATAGCCTCAAAAATCACACATCTCTTCTCTCCATCCCTTGCCTACTCACGGCATACACACCCCTTTTTAGGGTTTTCATAACTTTTGATTTTATTTAAGATCCAAACATTCTAAGTTCATTTCCAAGGGTTTTGTTAGCCTCAATTTATTGAGTCAAACAAGGAAGCTCGGTCACTCTACGATGGAGCTTCGGTCTTTATTTAGTTAACGTTGTAACAGGATAATATCGGGAATCGGGCTCGATAGTTAATCTAATATTGTATATGTTTTGGGTTTAATCCCAAAGCAAAACCCGAGCCCGGGTCCTAGTTAAATATCCCGCGCGTCACATTAAATGTGTAGGGGTATATATATATTTAGATATTTTCTAAAATATCTAAATATATATAGATATTTTCTTTTTTAGAAAATATCTTTTCATAATATCAAAAATTTTCTTTTTCTCTTTTCTCTCTCAACTCTCTCTCATCTCTCTCTCTCAATTTCGAGTTTCTCTCTCTCTCTCTAGTTTCTTGATTCGTATTTCGTGTTATGTTATGAAGTATTAATCGGGTTCCTACAATTGGTATCAATCGCCTCGGGTGGATTTCGTGGTTTTTTTTGTTGTGATAAGCTTATACG
>BQNB010193841.1:0-11503 GCA_026074375.1 Tanacetum coccineum
AAGAGGTACCACATTGTTCCCTACGGGGAGCTCAATGGTATTCCTGTAGCCCTCGTGGCTAGGTTTGGAGTAATCTCCATGTGTATGGATAGGATTCGCGTCTCCCATGGTGGTTGACGAGAATGGATTACGAAACAAATAACACAAAGAAAAGATAGACTACGAGAAGGCTAATGTACTGGAATTAAAATTCTCACTTGATAGGAATCAAGCCAGTAGAACTAAGTTAAACAATGATCGAAACCTAACTATTCCCCATGCAGCGACGCCAAAAACTTAATGCGAGTTCTCGTAAAACTTCACAGGAAGCTTTATAATCCCCTAGTTAGTGTACCTCATCGTTGTAGTATATTATATGCAAGACTCGGGGGTTGTTATCATTCTCTAGGGGAATAGGTTGGGAAGGCTCGAACACGGTCTAACAGAATTCTAAGGGGTTGAGAGAAGATTCTTTTTGTGTTTTTATATTTATAAGAAAGCAGGTAAATCAATGGTTAAGAGGTTTGTTGATTAACTAATAATTAAACTAATTATAATCTATACTACTGGTGATAACTTTATGATAAATAGATGTATTTACCTAATCATGCACTACTCCTCAGATTGCTTCTCCTAGATTCATTGCATTGTCACACTTGTGATGATTTGTGTAAGTATTTCCTAGGTCATGAATGGATTACATGAACCCGCCGTCTATTTAATATTCCGTTAAGGCAATACACAAGTAAGGTAGCATGAAGAATATTACAAGGCCCCTAAGAGTATATTAAATGCATGTAAAATATCTTAAGAGGGATCAGCCATATTAGGGGTAAGGTAGTATGAAGACTGTTACCGATGGTATCCTTTCTACACTACTCGCATTTCCCTAGATGTCTATGCCAATTTAATATCTTATGGCTAGTTTTCTAAAACCTAACGCGCACATTGTTAGGAATACGAAAGTATCAGTCACTTCTATAAATATCGTTAGATAGCTTGTTAAGTAATATTTGGAAACTAGATAGGCTAGCTTAGAAAAATCCCATGGTAAGCCCATTAGGCCGACCATATCATAGTATTTATACCCTTTCCATGTGATGGAAAGGGTATTGGTTGTTTTATTATTTTCACATAATAATACATAATTCTCTTTCACTTTCTCTCACTAGAAGCAATCTCCCACTCTCTTTCTCTCTCTAGATTTCTTCATACTTATTGGTGTGTTTAAAGATTACTTAGATTCTACAATTGGTATCAAGATCCATGGGGTGATATTGTTTGTTTTTGTGTGCGTTTTTATTTCAACCTTACTTGTCGTTTTCGTTTTCATTTTGATTCGAAGATTGCTTGTACACAAAAACGATCTTTTTCCTTGGAATGGATGATCTAGTATCTTAGTTATACAAGTTGTACAAGCTTAGATCTAAGAAAACAACATTTTTTATGCATTTTTTTGTATTCAAAAGTTTTGTAGGTTCAAATCTTGATTTCAAATTTTTGTCTTAAAAACTATAAAGTTTGCATTTTAAGGTTCCTATAGGCTTAGAAATACTAGTTGTACAAAAAAATTTGGGTAAAAACATCAAAAAGTGAGTCTTTTAGTGTTTTGGAAAAGTTGAAGTTCGTATTTGTAGGAGGCAAATTAGTTATTTTCTTGAAGGCGAATTAGTTCTTTTCCTTAAAGGCGAATTCTTCTTCTTCTTAGAGGCGAATTAATCCTTCATTATAGAAGGCGAATTATTAAAGGCGAATGAGCTCTTTTTATAGAAGGAGAATTAGTCAAGGCGAATTAGTTCTCATCTTGAAGGCGAATTAGTTCCTTTTATAGAAGGCGAATTAGTTCCTTTTATAGAAGGCGAATTAGTCAAGACAAATTAGTTCTTTTATAGAAGGCGAATTAGTCAAGGAGATTTAATCCTTATATAGGAGGCGAATTAGTCAAGGTGAATTAGTTCTCTACCTCAGAGGTGAATTAATCAAATTTTAATTGTACGGTTTATTCCTTTGATTTGTAAAATCTTGTGAAACGTTAATTTACCGGTTTAATCAAGAGTTGTAAAATCCTGTATAGTTTTAAGACTTAATACACCTAAAAGACATCTTACTTTAACACAATTACTTCTTATCACCATTCAATCAAAAAGTAATCTCTTGCATACCAATATTTAAAAACTATGTCTACTCTTACTGAATTCATGATACTCTCTGTTTGTGACAATCATCCACCAATGTTGGAGAAACACATGTATGATTCTTGGAAAAGCATAATGGAACTTTACATGCAAAATAGAGAGCATGGAAGAATGATACTTGAATCAGTTGAACATGGTCCACTCATTTGGCCTACGATTGAAGAAAATGGTGTGACCAGGACAAAAATATATAAGGAATTATCTGCAACTGAGAAAATTCAAGCTGATTATGATCGCAAGGCAACTAATATCATTCTTCAAGGACTACCATCTGATGTCTATTCACTCGTTAATCATCACAGAGTTGCCAAAGATCTATGGGAAAGAGTTCAACTACTAATGCAAGTACCTCACTGATAAAGCAGGAAAGGGAGTGTAAACTGTATGATGCATTTGATAAGTTTGCTCACATCAAGGGGGAATCACTTCATCGATATTACTTAAGATTTACTCAGCTGATCAATGACATGAACATTTACAAAATGAACTTTCAAGTCAGTACCAAGTTCTTAAACAGTCTTTCAAAAGAATGGAGTAATTTTGTGACTGATGTCAAACTTGTGACAACCGTGGTTTGAGCCGGTTGGTCAGTTTGTTTAGAATTTATTTGAAGCGTTTATGTGTGTTCTTTATGTGTTTTGTGAGAGATATGTATATGAGATTGAAGTACATGATTGATGAATCATGGTACTAGTTGAAATGAGATTGAATGGAAATGAGATCATTTGGAAGTTTTGCGTAGTTTAAAATGTCGTGTACGTAATTTTCTGTGTACGTACTATATGTATATAATACATATTATATATATTATGTTAGTATTTTAGTGATTTTAGAGTACTTTCCATTTTTAGAAATAATTGGAAATGAGGGTTTGTTAGAAATTTAGTTAGAAAGTTCAAGGTTTAGCGAAATAAGCAAATGTTTTAACCTAGAATCAAAAATATAGGTATAAAAGTTGTAAATAATAATAATTTTTTTATATATAATAGAGAAAAAAACGAATTTTAGTAAAAGAAAAGAAAAAGATAACCTAATTAGATTACAACTTGTTTTTGGCAGTTATCTTTAAGCCTATAAAATATAATCAAGACCTAAACCAAAACACTTTTGATTTCCTCTCCTCCCTTAGTATACGAATTGTGGTCCGAGTATAAGAAAGGAATATACTGGTGCGTTAGTAAGTATTAAAGCGCATTGTGAGTAGAAAAAAATCCTCAATGGTCTCCAGGTTTGTTACTACAACCTGAGATACCCGATTGGAAGTGGGAAAAGGAAAAATTAACTATGGATAGTAAATCTAAGTTACCAAGATCGAGTAGTGGATGCGATTCGATTTGGGTAATAGTCGATAGACTGACTAAGTTATCCCATTTTCTAGCAATACAAAAAGAATATAAGATGGAGTAAGTTTAGCAGGTTATGAATGTAGATAAGGCATTGCAGAACCATGGAAGTGCACTGTCGAGTATTCCTGATAAAGATGGAATGTATATTGAGGTTTTGGAAAGGGATGAAGAAGTCGTTAGGAACACGAGTAGATATGAGTACTGCCTACCATCCATAGACTGATGGTCAGAGTGGGCGTACTTTTCGGACATTAGAAAATATGTTTAGAGCTTGTGTGAGAAATTTAGTGGTAGTTAGGATACTCACTTTCCGTGAGGTGAGTTTTCCTACAAAGATAGTTATCATTTGAGTATTCGATGTGTTTTCATTAGAGATATTGTATGGAAGAGGAGGTTGGTTGCCTGTTTTATCGTCAAGAGAGTTAAGTTGATAGTAGAAATGAAACTTTTAGGGTTTAGTGTTGGTGATCATGTTATGATGAATGTCTTACCTTGGAAAGGTGTAGTACGTTTTGGTAAGAAAGGTGAGTTAGCACCTAGGTATATAGGACCATTTGAGATTCTTGAAAGGATTGGCCCTGTAGCTTATCAGTTAAGATTGCCTGATGAGCTGAGTATCGGGAGTTATTTGAGTGGTGTTAAAATTTTGAGTACCTGAAATCGTGTTAATTTTTTTAAAGGACGTTGAGCTTGTATCATCTCATATCCTAATTTCAAAACAGTTCTTGTTTATGAGTTGCGGGATAATAAATGAATCACGTGTTACACAACTTAAGATTTGTGAGGAATTTCCTTGAGACGGGCGAGGCTCAAGTATATAGGCTGTTTCTCTTCGTTTTAAAGTTGATATGTTGCTATTCGACATTTGCGTGTGGGTAAGCAAAGTTATTAGCAGTAAGATACCAATAGATAAAGTAGTTGGAATTCAACATGAACATTGAGTTAACATGGGTATAGAGGACTACATGAAAGATAAGTATCCTCACCTATTGTTTTGTGGTAATGATAGAGTTGAACCCTTTGGTTAAATCTGGACGAGATATTCCTAAAGGAGAGAGATACTGTAGCCAACCGAGGTTTGACCGTTGTCATTATGATTTAGAATTTATTTGAAGCTTTTATGTTGATTCTTATGTGTATATGTGTTTTTTGTGAGAGATATGTGTATGAGAATTAAAGTAACAAGATTGAAGAATCATGATACTAGTTGAAATAAAGATTGGAATGAAAATGAGATCATTCGAATTTGCAGTTCCAAATGTCGTGTACGTAATTTTCTGTATACGTACTATATGTATATAATACATATTATATATATTATGTTAGTATTTTAGTGATTTTAGAGTACTTTCTATTTTTAGAAATAATTAGAAATGAGGGTTTGTTAGAAATTTAGTTAGAAAGTTCAAGGTTTAGCGAAATAAGCAAATGTTTTAACCTAGAATAAAAAATATAGGTATAAAAGTTGAAAATAATAATAAAAAAATTATATAATAGAGAAAAAAACAAATTTTAGTAAAAGAAAAGAAAAAGAAAAAGATATCCTAATTAGATTACAATTTGTTTTGGTAATTATCTTTTAAGGCCTATAAATACAAATTAAACCTAAACTAAATCACTTTGATTTTTCCTCTCCTTCCCTTGGCCGGCCAAACAACATAAAACAAGAAGAAAACCCTAAAATTTTTAGGGTTATGATTTTCAAGAATTAAGGTATTGTTTTCTAAATCATTTTTCAATTCAATTGATTTTATTAAACATAATAATCACTAAGGATGGATTAAGTTATTGTAAATAATCTGTAATTAAGATGTTTTGATCATCAAAAATCGTTTTTAGGGAATAATAAATAGGGTTTTGGGATAAGTTATTTAGGTTAATAATGCTAAATTCGGAATAAAAATTCTGGGGAAGAATTTAGGTCATCTGCGAGAGACATATCTCGGTCATACAGATAGCTTTTACTGATTTTCTTGAGCCTAAAATTAACTACGGAGAGTCTACTTTCCAAAACAAGTGGTTTCATGAATTAAAAGTGAGTGGAAGTTAGTCAAATTAATCAAACAAGATTCGTTGTCAAAACTAAGTTTTCGGGGCATATTCTGAGTTGTGTTTGTGAGGTCAAAAACCATATCAAAACGTCTTTTTTAACTGATGGGCTTACACTGTTAGCAAGTTCATGATTGTTTATGAATTCTCTAAAAATTTTGTATAATTTTCCTAAGTGTTTAAATGGGTATGCTCAAGCTAAACTTTTTGTAGGTCGAATCTGGTCAAGTTCTCGACACTTTGTGATGTTGAATTTTTATAAAATGGTTACACTCACTATTATTTTTATCCAAAAATCATAGAAGCTCACACCACTTAGGGAGCTATGTGGGAATATAAGTGAAAAAAAAAAAAAAAAAAAAAAAAAAAACCATTGGGTGTTTAAGTACTTTTTATTTAGAGTCATTTTTTGGAACTATAAAAACTTAGTAAAAGCAGACAAATGAGAGTTAAGTTTGTGAGGTAACTTAAGGTTAGCAAGTATGAGGAGTATATAGAAAAGTTGAATCAAGATAGGATATAGAGTATCGATCGTTGTGATTGTTACATCGACTTGGGTGTGTGACCTAATCTATGGTAACATATGTGTGTATTGTGTTGTTTAGATTCTTTGCAAGATTAAGTGGAGGGATTTGAATTTGCTTTGCATCAGGTGAGTTTTACAGTCCTACTTTTTACTTATATTTTGGGATGGAAATGATGCAAAACTATTTTTGAATTATAAACTGTGATATGTGTTTTTAAGTGTCGAACTATATGATTGCTATGTGCTATTGCATGTGAATAAGAATTAAGGTAAAGGCATGTGTATGTGAGGATGACATAACCTTGTGTGAGACCCGAACGGACTTAGCTAGTCAAGTGGGTCAGTCTTGCGCAAAGATAATTATGGGACGATCCACCCCAGATGTATGTGAATTTATATTGTGATAGAATAGCCAAACATATATGTTCGTAAAAGTTGTTTTTGTTGATCGCGGTGTCCATAAGTGAGTCTTAAACCTTAACTCCACCAACAACTTTGTTGACTGTTTTAAGGCATCATTTCCTGGTGATCAAAACGTTGCAGATTTAGGTTTAGAGATATAAGCTGGACCATAGGCTTGCATTGCCGGAATCCATGATCATTTGTTTTGGTTGGTTGGTTGCACGTAAAGAATTTGAATGATAACATGTTGTAGGTGTTATCATGACACTTTGTGTCTTTCATATATTGGATTTTAATTCATTTAGTATTTCTCTATTGTGACGCCATATGTTGTGATGATGCCTATCGATCACGCTTTGGTAGGGTGTGACAAAACTTGTAAGAGATTTGCATACCACCAACTTTGATAAGCTTTATGCATATCTTGAACAACACGAACTCCATGCAAATGAAGTATGTATTATGCGTGAACGCAATCAAGATCCACTTGCATTAGTTGCGAATCTTCAAATGACACCATTACAATTCAACACTTATCAATCCTCATACAACTATCCTCAGTTCCAACAACAGTTTTCACCATCTCAGTTTCCCACTATGATCACTTCCTCCCCATACAACATTACTCAACTACTTATCCATCCACACCTCATGCAATTACTTATCTGTCAACACCGTATCCTAATGCTTACTCATCCATAGTACATCAAGATGCTTGTCCACAATCACAATCTATTTCTCAAATTAAATATACTGTCTCCACAGTTAATCAACAAACACATCTAGCTGAATTTCCTCAAATAGACTCCAGTCTAGCAGTTCCTGTGTTTAAGCAAGGAGATGACCCTATTGATGCCATTAACAAAATGATGTCATTTCTGTCTACTGTCGTCTTATCCATTTCCTATTACCAACAATCACTAAGAAACTTCTAACAAAGACAACAAGCAACTAATCATGAATGAAGGGTGACTTGTTTTAAACCAGTTCAGGGGAGACAAAGTTCATTTGTTGCTGGTACTTCTAGAACAAGGGCTAACATCTCAGGAATAGATGGGAATAATTCAGGTCAACAAAGAGTTGTGAAGTGTTTTAACTGCCAATGGGAAGGTCACATGGCAAGACAGTGCCCAAAGCCAAAGAGGAAAATAGATGCTACATGGTTTAGGGATAAAGTTCTTCTGAGTTGACGCACCAGGATCTTGTTAAAAGTTCTAAATGAGAGAAATGGAATTTTTGGCAGACCCTGCGTTGCAGAAGGTTCCATGGTCATATACACACAAATGCAAAAAACTTATCAGCAGATGATTTGATCTTATTATTATTGCGGTGACGACTTCTTTACAGCCAAGGCAGTTCTTATGGCCAATTTGTCTAGTTACGAATCAAATGTTCTCTCCGAGGTACCTCACTCTGAAATCACTCATAATAATATGCCAAATCAAAGTGTGCAAGAGATTCCGTATTCTGAACAAACTCATCTTGTGAATTATCCAGAGAATGAGATAACAAGTGATAGCAATATCATTCCTTATTCTCAGTATGTGCTTGAAACACAAAATGCAGCTATTCAGGATACAAACTATTCTACACAACAAGATGCCATGATATTATATGTGTTTGAATAAAGGTCAAAACAAGTAACTAACTGTAACAAGGTCAATAAGGACAATCTAATTGCCAATAAATCATTATCTGCTGAGCTTGAAAAATACAAAGAACGGGTGAGATTGCTAGAAGAAAGACAAAATGTGGATTTAAGTACTAAAGAAAAGCTTATAATGGATGATATAATTTGGGAGAAAAATGCATAGTTTGCGGATTTTGAAAAAGAAATTAACTATCTTAAACAAACTCTTTCTGAACAATCAAAGGAAAAGGAATTGTTAACAAAAACATTTAATGTTTTCAAAAATGAATCCAAGGAAAACGTAGCTAAGAATATTGATAAAGAAATTGCTTTGGAGAAGAAAATTAAAGAACTAGACAATATTGTTTGTAAAATGGGTCAATCCGCGTAAACTGTGCATATGCTCATGAAACCACAAGTTTTCTATGATAACAAACTGAAACAAGCTCTTGGTTTTCAAAATCCTTTCTATCTTAAGAAAGCTCAGCAGATTAGGCTAATGCTTTATGATGGTAGTGTTATTGCTAAGGAAACCAATGTGATTTCAATTGCTGATTCTGAAGAGACTTTGATGCTTGAGAAAGAGAGTCGATACAAAATGGTTTTAAAACAAAGTGAACCAATGGTCTAAGAAAAGAAAGTTAACATTAAACCAATTAATTATGCTGAGTTAAATCGATTATCTGAAGATTTTGGTAAACATTTTGTCCCACAACAAGAACTGTCTAATGAACAAGCTTTTCGGTTACAAACTTCACACCCTAATACTGACCAATTTGCTTCTTCGCCTATCAAAATTAAGGCTCCTCAGGAACTTCCTAAGTTAAGCCTGGTTAATACAAGCCTTAAAAAGATTAAATACCATCTTGGCCAATTTGACAATGTGGTGAAAAAGCGGATTACGCCTGATGCTTTAACATAAGGGGAATAGGGGTTTGAACACACTAAAGCTAATTTTCTAAAAGAAATAATTCCATTTTTAAAGACCTTTAAGGACATTTTTAATGTTTTTGATAAAGATCTTTTAAATGAGATAACAGAAGTACAAACAGTTTTTAACCAGATAGAAGCTGCTGTTCAACAGTATCATGTAGACAAACAGCGCTTTGAAATTCAAAAGAAATAATTTTTGATTGAAAACGATCGACTCTTGGATCAAATCATTTCTCAAGATATTGTAAATATTGTTATGAACTCTTTGTTGGATATGAATACTTTTGTGAATGTGAATTCTTCTACTGCTATGAATGATTTTATGAATTATGTGTAAATGTACAAAAAGTGTCTCGAACTTGATTGAAGATGAGGCTTATCAAATCAATCAAACATGGTTGAAAAAGATGATTATAATAAACTTTTGAAATGATTTTATGAACTTAAACAACAAACACTGTATTTCTCTTGAACTTGCAATGCAACTCATTAATTTTTTTTCCAAAAGAATAAGACATATGTGAACCAAACTAAACCTTCATTTGATCAATTGTTTGAATTAAACAATTTGAAAGCTGAGCTTCAAGCAAAGGTCACAACAATTGAGAAGTTGAGAGCAAACATTAAACGTTTGAATAAAACTTCCTCCATAAACAGTGTGAAAAAGGACATAAATGAGATTGAGACCATCAACATAGAACTGGAACATAGGGTGACAAAACTTATTGCTGAGAATGAGCATTTGAAACAGACTTATAATTAACTCTATGATTCAATTAAACCATCATGTGTTCGGGCTAAAGAAAATGTTGAATCGTTGGTTAATCAATTAAATCAAAAGTTTGTTGAAATTACTGATTTAAATGCTCAACTCTAGGAAAAGGTTTTTGTCATAACAGCATTAAAAAATAACTTTAGGAAATTCAAAGGAAAAGACATAGTTGACAATTCTGACCAAGTGTCAAATGCTACCACTATTGCTCCAGGAATGTATAAGCTTGACCCAGTAAATTTGGCTCTTAAGGATAAGAATAATAGGGAAACTCACATATACTACCTTAAGCACACTATAGAACAAGCTGCTATTTTTATGGAGATAGTTGAACAAGCCAAATCAATAAACCGTTTAGATAGTGCATCTTACTCTACCTATAAGTATGTTAAGCTGATTCAAGAGTTGCTAGGATATGTTAGAGATACTTGCCCTGATATTCACCAACCTAGTAAGAAACTAGTTACTGTCACGCCTATCAATAAAAAGAAAACAGTTAGGTTTGCTGAACCCGTCATACCATCAAGTACATCCCAAAAATAGTTAGGCTCTTCCCAAACAAAGACCAAATAGACCACTAACAATTCTGTGTCAACTTCTACAAGAGTAAGCTAGTCTACTAAATCTAGCATATCAAAGTCTACAGTCAATACAAAGAATGATAGGATCCTATAGATTTCAAGTAGTACCAAAAAAAAGAATAAAGTAAAAGACCACTCTAGGATAGTTAAGTCTTGTTTGAATAAACCGAATTGTGTTGTTGAACCATCTGGAAATGAAGATGTGCAGCATTCCAAATTAAATACAAATTCTGAGCTAATGTGCGTTAAATGTAATAGTTCTATGTTTGATGCTGTGGAAAACTAGAAGGGGGGTTGAATAGTTTACCACTTTTTAATTGAAGGTTTATGTTTGTTTGTAAAACTTAGATTTGACTTTTTGTGAATTCAATGCTTGCACAATATGAACAATATAAGTATATGAAATGATAAAGTAAGACAAGAGATAAGAGTAAGAACAATAAAACCACAATGCGAGGATTTATAGTGGTTCGGTAACGAAGCACCTCTTCGCCCTACTCTACTCCCCAAGCACCTAACTCGAGAGTTTTCTTCACTATGTCAACAAACTCCCTTATGGCGGAGAAACCTGTACACAATGTTGCTTACACCGATTTACGACACAAAGCTAAATGTCAAGTTTTAATCTTAGCTAGAACCAATCTATCACAACACAACTTCACGACTTGCTCACTACTTCACAACTTTATCACAACTTCACAACTTCTTCATGACTTCTTCATGACTTCACAACTTCTTCACGACTTCATAACTTCTTCACTACTTAACTACTTCACTACTTCTTCACACAACTACAATTATCACAACTATCTAACTATACTTACAAAGATTTCCAAGATCTAGCTACTACACACAAATATAAGATATACAACTGATTTACAAATATGTGATATGGATGCAACAAGGTTGCAATACACACTAAGGTGTAATACTTCTTCACTTGATGATGGAAGTATTCTTCTCTTGCACTTGAGAAATTAAGCTTGGATCACTTGGAAATAAAGCTTTATGATTAGATGATCAAAGAATTTTAGAGAGGATATGTGGGCTGTTTTGAGCAGAAAGAATGAGTGCAAAAGGTGAGAAAAAT
>BQNB010193846.1:0-11502 GCA_026074375.1 Tanacetum coccineum
ATTCCGAGTTCTGAACGGTTATGATCAGAAGTCATTTGATGAAGAACGAGGCTTGAATTGCGTTGTTCAAACGTCATTTTTATACCTTGGTGTGGTATCTTCAGTCTTGTTCTTAGAGTTTGAAGAAGTTCGAAGGTTGTTGTTGGTAGGTTTGTACAGCTTCTTGAAATACTTAGCAAGGAGTGCCAAGTTCTTTTGCATATCCTTATCCCTCCGAGCTTGTTCTGGATCACTGTCTTCCTCAGAAATGGACTCAGATTGAGGAGTAACTGGTTTGGCGATCTCTTTGCCTTTGTGTCTGGTAGTCGCACTTGGTCGTGTGGAAGAAGATTGCATGTATGATGGTGCATTCGATCTTTGAGGTTTTGGTGCCTGATAGTAGTTATCTGAATATGGTTGAGCAGCCGCAAGAAGTGCTAACGGATTTGCACTTCTGGCTAATCTCTCAGAACATTTATCATTAACTTCGTTTTGAAACTGCTTTAGAACGTCAAACAGCTTGTGATATGAGACTGTGTCTATTTCCTCTATCTGCTTGACAACCGTCATAAATCTTGACCATTCTGGTTGAAGTTGTTGAAGAAATTGAACATTCACTTGCATTGGTGAAACTTGCAAGTTGTTCCTTGTCAACTCATTCATCAGTTTATAAAACCGGGAGTAATAAGACTCCATGGATTCTCCATCTCGAGAAGTAAATTTCCCAAATTCCCAGAATAGATTGGTCTTTACATCTTGTACGTTTAACGATTCCCCTTGTTGTAGCCTTTCAATGGCGGTCCACATCTCCTTAGATGTGTTGCATGCATCAACAGTTGAGTAAATTTCATCCCCAATACCAGTCAAAATCAAGAAAATAGCTTCCTTTTCAGCTTGAAAGTAAAGTCTGTTCTCTGCTGTCATGTTGTGTATTGTCTCAGCTTCTTCATGTGCAGCTACTGGTAGAATGTTCTCTGCTGCTTCAACTGCTGCAATGAGTACGTTTGTAGGCAAATATGGACCTTCAAAGATGCACTTCCTCAGATATTCACCATTCGATTTAGTGTCAAGGTAGCGTAGAAAACGCGAACGCCACTGAGAATATCTTCCTGGTCCAAGCATAGGTGGACGATCTTTTGAACCAGCTGCCATGATATTATTGTGCATTTGACTATCTGTTGATGATGTGTTGACTGGAGTAGACATGATGAATGAATGGATATTAATTATGAAGTGTGAAAGTTGTTGGATCTTAAGTGGATGTGATGTGATTGAAGTTGTGGTTGTATGCAATTCACGTTCACGGGATTTTACACGTCTATGATTAAAACCGATAAAAGATTTAACGGGATTTTACAAAATCAATAGAAAACCGTGAATGATTTGCTTCGGAATCAGCGGCCAATGATTTAATTGTCTAAAAACAGATAATTTTCTGGCTAGGGTTAAAGTTGTTTGTTTAAATAGGCTCACCAAACTGAAACGGGCCTTAGAATACAGATGGGCCGTGAGCTAGAACAAAAACAAGTCTAACACAAATTCCAAAAAACTGAAAAATGTCAATAAATCATAGTAAACGAGCTTTTTGGGCCTTAAGAAATCCTTAACCAGCTAAAGGGTACATACAATGTGATCCGTCTCGTTTTTCTCTTCGATTTGAGAGGTCACGGGCCTGAAACGGACTTACGGATCAAAAGTTATGGCTGTTTTACTGAAACCCTTTTCTTCACACAAAAAATTCGTAGCAAACCGCTGCCAATTCGTAACTCGCTGTATGGCAACTCGCCGTTAGCAACCCGCCGTTAGCAACCCGCCGTTAGCAACCCGCCGTTTTTAGCAACCCGCCGTTTTTAGCAACCCGCCGTTTTTAGCAACCCGCCGTTTTTAGCAACCCGCCGTTTTTAGCAACTCGCTGTTTTTAGCAACTCGCTGTTTTTTAGCAACTCGCTGTTTTGGTCAACAAACCGCCGTTGACTTTTTCCTTAAATCGTGGATCTTGTCCCTTTTCAATATTAAGCGTCCCTAAGAAGATTTAACACACAATAACATGTATATCTTTGTGGATCGTCCAAAAAGTAGCAACTCTCCACGAAGAACACTAACCTTTTAAAGCTTATAATTCGAACTTGGAGCTTGTATAACCTACGAGATTGATACAACCTAGCCTCTTTGATGTGTAGTACAAGTAGAGAACAAGATTAACCAACAAATAAGCCCAAAATTTTTTTTGAGCTGTGGGATTTTTTTGTCACAATATAAGCCACGAATTTGAGCTTATTTTACCACACGAATCAACCACGAATCCACACGTAGCTCTGATGCCAATTATAGGATCCCGTATTCACTTCATAACATATAACATACACGAATCAAACTAGAAATGAGAAAGAGAGTGAGTTGTTTAGAGAGAGAAAGAGGAGAGAGAAATGAGAGAGAAAAGAGAAAAGATATTTTAGATAATGAAAACAACTAGCTTTTTCTAAATAAGAAAAAGCTTATATACCCCGTCACGCAATAGGTACGCGCGGGATATTTAACTAGGACACGGGCTCGGGTTTTGCTTGGGATTAAACCCGAAACATATACAATATTAGATTAACTATCGAGCCCGATTCTCGATAATATTCTATTACAACATTAACTAATTAAAGACCGAAGCTCCATCGTAGAGTGACCGAACTTCCTTGTTCGACTCAATAAATTGAGGCTAACAAAATCATTAATGCTTGGCTGAAGTACGACGCACAAATTTAAATGTGCGCCGTACTTCAAATATTTACTGCTTGGCTGATGTGCGACGCATAAATTTGTGGAGAAGTGCGTCGTACTTGGTCTTAATTTTGGTCTTTATTCTTTTTCTTTGTCTAGTTTGTCCTCATTAATGCGTAAACACTTGTATCTTGAATACTTTTGAGTTTGGACTATCTTCAAGTGAACTTGCACCTATTTTACCATTTACATGCATCATTTTAACTTTTATAAGTTACGTACTAAAATTGACCTAAAACCGGGAAGTTGTCCCGCGTTTATCTGAAAAGCGTCACCAGACGTGTTTCGGCTTTTGATTTAACGTAGTCTTTTAACGACTATCACGTTTCTACCTATCGTGTATATATTTTAATTTTTACATTTTATTTATAAAAGTCGTGCGTTTTTTGTTTTTGAAGGTTACGTTTTTGTGAGCTAGCTAATTTACGAATGCATGTGCATGCATACACTTATCCATTCTAGAATATTCCATCCATGAAATTCAAAAGAATAAGATCAAATTGGTCCCCCCTCCCTTTGTTATGTCGTCCGCCCCACACCACCAAACACCATCCCACAAAAATCTCAAGCATGTCTCCTTTTGTACATTGTTTATTTTGTCTTGCTATGGGATTGAACCCCACTCCAAATGGTATCCCATGGGAAACAAGTTAAATAGGAATAGATTCATTCATTCTTTTCATTCTTTTCTCTCACTAAAACACACACAAAAATAAAAATTTCTCTCATTTCTCATTGTCTCTCTTGGTTCGGACGAGCACACAAAACAAACACCTATTGGTGTTTTGTTTCTTGGTTCAAGGTTTATTGTTAGTTGGTTGATCGTGGTTCCTTCAAGTGTTGATTTGCGTAATTGAAGTGTTAGTACGGGTTATATTCATATATGTTTGGGTTGAAGATTTGTCCTTTTCTTTGCCATCTTTTCACAACTTGTAAGTTTTATCATCTCTTTCGTTCGTATAAATTTCTAGACTATTCATTCAATCACCATTTTCATTTCTATCAAAAACAATATCATCTGTGTTTGTAACCACTTTTTTTTGAAGAAAACGTACAAATAAACAAGGTTATATAATTTATTTTCAAGTTCAAAACTTTTCTAAATTTTATTGCGTTTTCTTGTACTTTTGGCTTTATAACGAAATGTTAAGTGATAAAAGTGATGTTTGGCGAGTTCGGCGATGGGATTAGGCTAGTTTTGATGTGGATTGGTTAGAATAGGAGTATTGGGGAAGTTGTGTTGGATTTTGGTATAAAAAGCTTGTTGGCCAAAATTAATTCGTGGGTTAAGGGATGTTTAAAAACATTTTGAGAAGCTAAAACTCTAAATTTATGTTAGTATACGCAACTTTTTATATAAAGAACGCGAAAATCTACCTTATAACGAAGGAGTTATGGCCGTTTTAAGTTTGACGAAACATTATAGTTTTTGACAGCTCAAAACTGTTTTCGGTGTAATCTGTTCGAATTTTAAAAGTGTGTCTTGACCCATTTCGGGTCCGAATTAGCTCAAATGTACAGTAGAAAACTTGTAGAGAACGATTTTTCTTTCAAATGTAACTTTCGGTAGAGCCGTGAATGTTTATAACGAAGGAGCTACACTCTTTCGAAGTTGGACTAAATCTGAGATTTTTGTAACTAAATTATGAGCTGATTGAAACGTAAATTTGAGTTTTCGAGCCTTTTCGGATTCGTTTGGGGTATAAAAACTTTAGCGAATATTATAGCAACATGTATATATTAATAGGTCGCGTTAGAAACTTACTTAAGGTATTATTTAGAAACTTTAAGTAGCTTATTAAAAAAGGAAACTGAATATCTATACTACATTATAAAGAGTTTAGCACCCTTTTTTAAAAATGTAGGAATGTTAAATGTTGAATCTAATCTAGGAAACTAGGATACACAATGTTGAATAATAAATACAGTCATCAATATCATTATAAACAATGTAACAGCCCATTTAATTTATCATTTTAACAGCCTCCAATAATTATTAAAGAGTGTACTGCTAAAAATATTACTACCGATAATGATTATTAAAAATGTGTAACCGCATCCACCATATAAATCCACACAAACTATTTCATATCTCCCACACACAAATGTTATTTTACAGCAAAAGATAATCTCTCAATATACCCTCACTTTCATTCCTCAACTCTTGCGAGTAGTTTCTGTAGATATTCTTTATATTTTTGTTAGAAAAAAGCTTAACCAAATAGCATTTGCTCGTCGCAAAATATAGTCACATGGTACCCGCCGCCACATTGCGTGGGTACCCTGCTAGTTAGATGTAAAGTATATAATGTCGTAATAAAAGTGGAAACTAGACTTTAAGGTCACTTAGAGCGTTTAGACGAAATATTAACGTAACATATATAATTAGACATCGTTGATGATCGGGATTTCTAAGCTAACTAAAAATAGTAACTTTCGGTCTAAGTGTCGAAACTTAATTAAAAAAACCTATATTTTTACAAAATAACTTTTTGACTAAGTAAACTAAGACACAAACACGTACGAGTGATATTGACCTTCTAGAGAAATGGTTTAATTCAATGTTTCGTTATCGTTTGATTGCTCCTAAAGCGCGTCGCATATTTAGGTCGCGGTTAGGATCCATTCGTGTACGTTCTTCGTACGTGGATTATTTCTCTACTCATTTTCTTACTTAAGGTGAGTTTATAGCCTCATGTTTTACTTATTTACAAATACTTTACAACTCTGTGGGGTTAGAAACATTGATTGCTTTTAGGGGTGTGACATTATGAAGTCACGCCCCCAGTAACCTATTTTCGCTGCGATCCATTTTAGGGGTGTGACATTACGACCACAACTTAGCAATATAGACATCACCATATGGCGTTAGAACCGCTACTCTCTATGTTTAAATGTTATATAATATTACACGTCTAAAACAACTAGCAATAGTGGTGACCACCATTTTCGTATCGTCGTTGCATCGTGATGCATGAGTTTTCTGCCATTTTTTATGAAATAATGTGCGATAAAGTTGTTCCCTAAAGTTATCGACGTGCGTAAAGTTAGCATCGTGAGAAACATATAATGGCTTAACAAAAATTTTGATTACAAGGTGCCCGCCACCGTAACGCGTGGGTACCCTGCTATATAAGTTTTTTTATAATGTTACTAGATTCATAAAGTTAATTTCCAATCAATAATCTGTGTTGGACATTTGTTTCCTTCTATAAAAGCAATTCATCAAAAAGACATTTCTCCAGTTGTAGCCTACGTTTGAGTTTCCTATGACTACAAGGGAATTTCTCAGCTGGAATCCAGTGCCAGCGTTCGTGAAAGGCCTGCATGGAGCTGAGCCCTTCTCACCTACCTGCTTTGGGGAGAGTTTGATCCGGACAAAACAAGTGGGTGTCGCTACCTCAAAGCTTATTTATGAATAGATTATAACATCATTTTCTTTCAAAAGATATGAAGTTACCTTGGGAAACTTGAAAAATAACCCCCTCGCTCCTCCCCCCCCTTTAAGTTCGTCCATTCGTTAGCTGATCATTTGCTCTCACGTTTGATTGTTTGCTCGTCGTTTAGGCCGGTGAGTGAGATTTCTCCTCATTGCAGTCACACACGAGTACTCGCCGCCACATTGTGCGAGTACACGTCAAGTTATATTGTAATGGAGTAAACAAGTGACACAATCATTACGAGGACAAATAAATAATTGCGATGATCGTTTTCATTTCCCATAACTAAACCGAGTGATGAAAAAATAAAAATAACTTTGCATTGATAATACTGAAATTTATTAATCGTTATGATATGAGATATCATCTAAGAATATATTATTATAATAAATTTAGTGTTAAAAAAACATGAGACCTTTATACGAGCGTTCATATTTCATATGACAAACCATATTAGATTGACATGTTTTCTTAAAGGATAATTTCTTATATAAGCAAAATTAATTTTATAAAATAGACGTCGTGGTGGCTGGCTACACGAGAAAAAAAAAATCCATTGAGCTTCCTCTAACATACTATAAGTACAAAAAAAAGTAACATTTTCTAAAGCAAACATAATTATCTAAAAAACTCAATGATAAAATATAACACGAAAACGGCTAAATTCAAAAAAAATTGCCTTTTAAAAAAAATACATATCGCAACGCGCTGGTTGATTCCACCTCGTTAACACATGACGAGCAAGTTTGATGGGTTGTTTGTCAATAAAAAAGCAAACTGTTCAAATCCGTAAAACATGACGAGTAATTTGGTATTATATGACTCTTTTCAGACGAATTAAAATTATATGATAGCCCAATATTTTAAATACAGGCCAACTAATAGCCCGAATAGCTAACCTAATAGTGTATATTAACATAGGGTTTTTAGAAGTATACTGCGGCTCTTCTCATATACTCTAAACATGTCGGATGACGTCTCTTACTACGTTGATCAAATTGAAAAGGTAGATAAGCATCTTACAAATGCGCAGGAGCTGGGTAAGATATTGGCAAACGAGTCTGCTAAACTTCGAACGAGTGTCTCACGATATGAGTTAAAAATGGAGGATTTGAATGATGACATCAAAAATATTAAAACTGAAATAGCTGTTGCAGATGAGAAAATAAACGAGCTAAAGGCACAGCTCAAAGAATACAACAACACATCGACTACCTGTGAAGAGGAAGACAAACAAATTGCTGAACTTCTTAGAACCGAATTAGCCAACATAATGTATTATTATTATTATTATCATCATCATCATCATCGTCATCATCATCATCATCGTCATCATCATTTTTCTTTGTTTTTACAGGGATCGGCTAGCTAAGGTTACAGATGTTGAAGAGTCTGAGGATGAAGAGGCTGAAGAAGACTAAAAACATTTTACATGGAGATCAAGATAAAGTTGGAGTTTTCTGTCTAATTTCTTTATATGGGGTTTGCTTTTGTTGTCATTTGAAGGTAGCGCTAAGTTTAAAAACAAGTAAGTAGTTTTGTGCCTTGTTTTTGTGCCTTGTTTGGAAGTGCTTGTCTGTGGTTTGTGCTGCCCTTCTTAAATCTGTTCATATGCGCGAATTATGTGCTACCTTTTGATTGCACATCGATGCTTATAGATTAATGTTTCACTCAATGTCTGGCGGGTGAATCCAGACGAGGCTTTGGGGTTGGCTAGTTCTTTAGTCTATGTTTTACGTGTTGTGTTTGGTTTGGCTTTTTTATGTCTTAGAGTTGGTTTGCCTTTATTTACCCCTTGACCTTTGAGGTGTACTGTTCCATTTCTAACCCTTCTTGTTATGATATTATTGTATCTAGAACTTGCCACTTTAAAAGTTACACCATCTAGTAATCCTAATTAGGTTATTACATACCAAAGAAATAGGCCCGGACTCTGTTCGTGTATGAAGCTTAAAAAAAGTGTCACCTCTCTAGAAGCCTTTTGCGTAGACACATTAGAGAAACTCGTATAAAGAATTGCAATCCTTACTTTCCATAGAGATCAAATTCCCGGTCTAGAAAAGGCCATAATCCGAATACACAATATAGCCTATAGGATGTTGTATCTCTACATATCGATGTCTTTCTTCTTTTGTTTCCTGTTTGTTGCAGTTGCCTTCACCTCCATTCAAGATAAAGTTTCAGAAACACACACAACCTTATCATATATTGGGCTCTCGGTTAGGTGTTATTTTGGTTTCATGATACTACGTATAAGGTTTTCACATAAGACCATCATTGCTAGTGTTCTGTCTATAAGTTCAGATGTGGCACTCAAATCAGTTGTCTTTTACCACTTAAGAATGGACATGAACAAATAATGGACTTTGATATAGAATTAGTTCGAAGATATAGAAGTCCAACAACATTTTATTCTGTATGTGCGCTATTGTCGACCAAAAAGTTGTGCATGGAGATGAGCATCCCAAGGTGGAGACATACCGAAAGCTTCTTGTTTGTTTATGAATGACTATGAAAACAAAAATCCTGTGTTGTTAGTGAATCAGTAGCATTTCTGAATTGTAAAAGAACATTATTACAAACCTTGGTGTAGAATGGGAATGTTGCAGGTTTAAATTGCAGTAAACCTAATTACATGCATTTAGGTAAAAACTCAAAAAATGGATTTGTGGAAGTCTTAACAGTTATGGCCCTTGTATCTATTGGATCATGAACCACACGCCTCGCTAGGGTCCACAGTTGTTACAAACTACTCCCTCCGTCCTAAAATTATTGTCCCCCGACAAAAAACAGACAGTTTAAGAAAAGTGCATTTATTACTGCTTTCTCTATCTTACTTTTTGACAGAATGACAGTTTTACCCTTAACTAATTAATTAAAGTGTTCTTTCAAGTTTGTAATTATAATTTCAAACAAAGGTAAAATAGTAAACTTGATCAAATTTCCCTATCTATTTTTAGTAGTGGACAATTAAATTGGGAAATCCCAAAAGGGAAACGTGGACAATAAAATTGAGACGGAGGGAGTATCTCGTTTCGACAAAATCTTAAAATGTCGTGGTTTCTTACATTTTCTGCACGCGTGTACCTGCTAACATTACTATAAAAATGACAGTTCATATTCAACTACATGAATACAGTTAAGTTCTAAGCACTTGCACTCGGTGTGGTGGGGTTGTGTTCTTGTTCCTTTCAGTTTTGTAGGCTTTACACTCACCTTTAAGTAGAAATCTAAATATTTTGTTAGTCATAACCTAGGGTAAAATAGAGAATGGCTTATCTATATGTCAAAAAAGCGTATATATGTAGCTATTTCTGGTATTGTTGCCAATGGTGATGGTAAGCTTCGGGACTCGGGGGCTTATTACTGCTCGTGGAAGGATCTATCCGAAAATATAGAATGTATGAACACTTTATCTTTCTTACTGTAACATTTAGTATGATTTGTAAAGGTATTTGTGTTCTATACGTCCATTGTACAGTGAATGTATGTTGTATATGCATATTCTGAGTGTTATAGTAATTTCAACCCATTTATATTCGCAAAACACTGATAACGAGCAACGTTACACGTCCGCTCAAAAGGGAAACGTGGACAATAAAAAAAAGTTTAACACAATATATTAAAAAAAATTCTAAAAAAAAAGTGTAATAAGTAAAAAAAAAAATTAGTGTATGAATAAGTAGAAAAAAGTATAATAAGTGTAAAAAAAATAGTGTATGGATAAATGAAAAAAAAAGTATTTTAAAAAAATAAGTGAATTTTTTAAAAAAAAAAAAATAAGTGAAAAAAAAAATTAATTGAAAAAAAAATTGAAAGGACTAAAAGTAAAAGTCCAACGCGAATCACAGGGACCAATTCTGTAATTTTTGAAAATGGAACTGGTCAAACAAGTCAAATTTTGGTCAAAACCCGGTCATATTACGTATATCGTTCAAAATTTAAAAGTTATTTGGCAATTCTAATACTATATTTAGTAAATTACGTATTTCGTTCTTTTTAGAAAAGTTTGTTGCGTATTTTTAAACTTCTCCCTTAGTTATATGATTTTAAAAGATATGTTTGCAGGTCACTTTAACCTGACACAACTTGTTTTGACCCGCACCAAAAATAAATCAATTTTGATTCCCCATCGTTTTCAACCCAGTGGCGATCGTTGATAGGAAAAATGTTAGGTTTCTTGATGGAAACTAGGTGTTCAAATATTTCAACTATTCTCGGTTACTCATTCTTTACTCTTAATATCACGGGCATTTCATAATCTTTTATATAATCAAGATAATATGCATTTGAGCTGATTTTCTTTTCATGTAGATAAATGAAAAGAAAAGGTGCATATACCTGCAAGTTTTTCTATCATTGGTAAAACATGTTCTGCATTCTCCATTGTAATTACATTTAGAACAACCCTNNGTGTTGTATTTATATGCATCCTTGGATGTAAATGTTCTTTTCCGTAAAGAATTCTAGATAAGTTGTACTGGTGTAGCTCTTAATATATTCTAGAGTAAAGTACATTTTTGGTCTTTGTGGTTTGGTGTGTTTTTCACTTTTGGTCCAAAATTCAAAAACGTTTTGGTTTTAGTTCAAAAGTGATACTTTTGTTTCACTTTCAGTCCAAACATGTTGAAAATTTGGACCAAAAGTGAAATACTCACCAAACCACAAGGAACAAAAAAACATGCTTTTGGACTGAAAGTGAAACAAAAGTATCACTTTTGGACTAAAACCAAAACGTTTTTGAATTTTAGACCAAAAGTGAAAAACGCACCAAACCACAAGGACTAAAAATGTACTTTACTCTTCTATATACGTTTAAGAGTTGATTACATAAATGGTCCTTGTTATTTGTCAGGTTTTACGAATTTAGTCTAAGACATTTTTTTGCAGATCATCTTCTTATTCTTTTGACCCGTTATGAGTTTGGTCTTTCTGACCACTATTGTTGTTAGTTTGACCGTCATGTAAATGTTTAGATGGTTGAAATGACATAAATTGATAAATACCCTCTTATGTTTAAAAGTATGGTTCATGTGTTTGTGAGATATTACGGATACAGTTCCTAATTTGTTATACTATTATTTAACTATTTAATTAATATTAGTATTAAGAGTTAACTACATTTTTGGTCCTTATGGTTTGTTAGGTTTAACGGTTTTGGTCCAATAGTTTAAAATGTAACGGATTCAGTCCGTTTTTTATCGACCCGTAACACTTTTGGTCCATTTTACGTTGACTGTTAGTTTGACTTGTTAAAATAATATGAAATGACTAAAATACCCTCGGATGATGATGTGCAATGACTAAAATACCC
>BQNB010193847.1:0-11502 GCA_026074375.1 Tanacetum coccineum
GAGTACTTGCATCTAAAATGTAAAACAAGTCATGTATCTCACCCTGAGATTTGTAAAATAGTAATAAACAAGTAAAGCGTGGCTATAAACTGACCTCTAGCAAAAGTATTGATTTTTAGGAAAATCAACAAAGGAAAGTTGTCATAATATGTCCGGTATGCAACCTATTTAATTATAGGTCGTTTTAGAATAATGCAAGCGAAATAAAATGAAACGATGTATTTTATAATGTTATATTACCACTTAATAGTTTGTGTTTTAGTTTTATAAGTTAAAATAATATTTGTCAACTTCGTCACTTACTCACTTTAATATATAAGTATACACGTTTTTAGTATCTTCATATGGTCAATTTAATTATAGTCTAAATAGTTTGTAAAATAATATTTATAAAGTTTACGACGCGCATAAATATTATATAAGTGATACTACATTATTTTCCAAGGTTTTTATAGCTCAAACGGACCCGAAAACACCCGAAAACCCCAATTTAATATCCTAACAGCAAGTATTATTTAGTAAAATGTATGCATGAAATTCATTATCTTTTCAAAAAAAATAGTCTAGTTTTGACGGAGTATATATCCTTCGTTAAAAACATTCATGACAAACGAAAAGTCTCTTATTTTAGCGAAAAATCATTCCAGATAACTTTTCTTTTATACACTTTAGCCGATTCGGATCCGAAAGGGGTCAAAACTTCAATTTAAATTTGGGATAGAATGTTCACATTTTTCATAAAAGATGTTAAATTTATATATGTTTCGTCAAACTTTAAACGGTCATAACTTCTTCGTTTTAAGAGTGTTTTTCACGTTCTTTATATTCACGGAATCGTATTTGAGTGTACTATCATATTTTTAAGGTTTTAACTTATCAAAATATTTTTAACACAGCCCTTACACCTAGGGGTGTTCGCGGGGCGGTTCGGTTCGGTTAGTTGGAAGATTTAAACTATCCGTCGCGGGGCGGGTAATTAATTTTACTATCCGTTGCCGAACCGTACTAGGCGGGTAACCGGACATGCGGGTACCCGAAGTGAGCGATTACCCTACGTTCGTCACGGTTAACCTAGTTTTTACGTTTAATAGAGTTTAACACGAAAAAAAAAACATAGTCTAAAACATAAAAATGTAATTCTAGTAAATTAAATGACCGTTGAATTTAAAAGTCATATTAAACTTAATATTTCGTTATCAATATTCGCATTCAAATATTCATATATAACGTATTAACAAAAAAATATTACTCGACGTTATAGATTACGATCACATTAATCAATTTTCACACATAGATTTTTACAAATGTTTACTTTACGAGTGAAAAAGTCGTTATACAATAAAAGTATTGCAATAATCGGTTAATACTTGTACAATTATTTGAATATTAGTTAGAAAATAATCATGTATAATATGCACGGTTCGGTTCGGTTAACCGCGGTCTGTAAAGTAAAAAACCGAAACCGACACCATGTATTAAGCGGGATTTTTCGGTTCCATTTTTTTTCGTTTATTTTTAAATTTTTGTTTACTTCGGTTTCGTCGGTTTTTCGGTTTCAGGATTGAGCCGGTTCGGCTCCGGTTCGTCGGTTCACGGTTTTATTTAGACAACCCCTACTTACACCGACCCTGTTTGGGAATGTTTTTATAAATTACCAAAACTATTAATCTAACTTCCTTTCAACAACAAAACCTTCTAACCTATTCCCTTCATCCACTTTCACAATCAACAAATCCAATCTAACCTAATCCCATCCAACACTTCAACAATATAAATTAACGTACCAAAAACATGAAAATAAATATAAACTGAGTTAGTGTATAAATTACCAAATTTAGTCAACAATACATATATTTTTGCAAGTAATTTGTAATATGTCAAAATTAATATTTTCAAGTGCATGATCATATGTGTAGTTTATTTACCCTTTTCTTGCAAGTATTTATATATGTGAGATAATTACTAGTTTTCTTTGTAAATCATTTAGATAATACAACTAATTGGTGATATAATATGATATATATATGATGTTCATAGTAAAATATATAGAATGAAAGTATGGAATAGAAATGGAACCTTAGTGATGATTTATGGCAATAATGACTAACTTATCACCTAAATCAAACCCCAAATTATGTTTGATATCTAATAAACCCTTAAGAACTCTTTGGAAAACAAATGAAATCCGTTTGAAGTCTCAGTCTCATTTGAGACACTTTTCGACATTCAATGCACATTTACATAATCCAATATCCCGCAGAAAATACATAATTACACTACACAATATCTTTGTTAATGACTTGTTCCAAGAGTCGTTCACTTTCGTTCAGAACTTGATTCATTTTTACTTCAAATATTTTTGACTCTAAATGATGTTGTTCCACAGCCTGTTCCATTTAATGAAAGATATTTTACAGTTTAGAAAGTTCATCAACCAAATATTGATTGAATGTGTTAAATAAGTCCTTCAGAGCTTTTACAAATGAAATTATTTCATCCCTAAAACAAGCTTTTGTATGTTTGAACCCCCACAAACCCTCAGTGATAGTTGTGGGTGTGGTTCTTTCTTTGACTACCACATCAAAACCAGCAAGATAGTGTTTAAGTTTCTTCAAACTCGTATTAACCATGTTAACTTTAGGAAGTTCTGTTGGAACCTCAACATTTGTGGGTCTACTAGAAAGAGTAGGGTCTGCAGAATTCACAAAATTCTGAGACCAAAAGGCTTGTTCTGTAGATAATCCAGTTTGTGGAACAAATCGTTTTTCAAAATCTTGAGAAAGTTGATTAAGAATAGCATAATCGACTGGTGTGGTATTAACTTTCTTTTCTAACATATATAGAACGTTGTTTTAAAAGCTTTGGAACGACCTCTTCAGCAAGGCCATTAAGGACTTCTTCGGAATCAGGAATCACAATTGCATAGTTTTTCTCAATGATATCACCACATAAAAGCTTTGGTTTCAACTCCTGAGCTTTCTTTAGATAGAATGGATTTTGAAAACCTAGAGCTTGTTTAGTGGTATGATCATAGAAAAACTGAGGTTTTGTCAACATGTGAATAGTTTGTGCAGATTGATCTCTTTTAAAAACAATATTATCTAGCTTGTTTATTTATTTTGATCCCCCCCCACACCCCCGCTTTTCTAAAGCTATTTCCCTATCAATTGTTTCTAAATTCTTCTTTTTTAATCATTTTTAAGAAAGAGTAACCGTCTGCATTAAAAGATTCCTTTTTCTTTTAAATGTTCAGAAAGAGTTTGTTTAAGATGATCAATCTCTACAGACTGTGCACATGAATCTGAAATGTTATCTTTACTCTTTAAATCAACATTTTGTCCTTTTAACACTTTAACTTGTTCCTTATATCTTTCAAGCTTAGCAGTTAAAGTGTCATTGACACTCTTATTTTCCAGATTAATCTTGGTACAATTAACTACTTGGGTTTTCAGTTGTTCAATCACAGATAATATCAATGCATCTTGTTGTGCAGAGGAGTTAGAATTCTGAACAACTGCCTGTTATGATTCAATCACATACTGAGAATAAGGAATGATATTGCTATCACTGGTTATTTCAGTCTCTGAATGGGTCACAACATTCGATTATTCAGAATATGGCATCTCTAATAGCTTGAGTAATCATATTATTATTCACATTATCATGATTGTGTACCTCAGCAAGAGCATCTGAACCATAATGAGATAAATTCGTCATGAGAGCAACTTTGGCAATGTTGAGTTCATCACAATCAGAGTCATATGCATCCAAATCATTGGCTTGATAAGCATCATTATGAGTAATAACAGTTTGTGTGGCTTGACCTTCTGGAATTCCTAGATTTTCCAAAAATGCTAGTTCCTCCTCGTGTAGAATTTGACCACTTGCTTGAACTTGAACCAACAAAACTTTATCCTTAAACCACGAATCATCCCGTTTCCTCCTTGGTTAGTGCATTGTTTGGACATATGTCCTTCCCCTTTGCAGTTGTAACAAGTAACAACCACTGTTTCCCCCGAGTTACTCCCACTTGCTCCTGGAGTGAAAGTTCTTGTAGTACCCGCAGAATAAGAAATTTGTCTCCCCTAAACCAGTTCGGTCACTCTTCTATCATTAGTGGTGGCTTGTTGTCTTGGGTTTGACGAGTTCCTCAGCTGGTTGTTAGTAGTAGGATAACGGGAAGTGACTACAGCAGACAAGAATGACATCACATGATTGATAGCATCAATTAGATCATCACTATGCTTGAAAAATGGAATAGTTAGACGTGAGTCTAATTGGGAAAATTCAGATTGTTGGTTAACTGTGGGAGAGTATTCTATATCAACATATGGGATGGATTGATGATAGGTAGAATAAACTTGTGTGAACTGAGGTATGATATTTGTTGGAGATAAGTGACTGAATGAGGTGTTGATGATTATATTGTTGAGATTCAAAAGGTGATCCATACAGTAAAGATTGATATGGTGAGACAAATTGTTGATGTTGTGAATTCTAGTAAGAGTGCTGATGAGATTGATAAGGAGACTGTGTCATTTGGTGAGAATGCAACTAAATTAACCAGGATCAAGTTGTTCATGCATCAATCGACTTTCATTTGCATGTCGTTCGAATAGTTGTTTTCCAAGTGAGCATGAATCTAATCAACATTAGTAGTATGAAAATCTTTGACCAACTTAACATCAGTAACGAATTTGCTCCATTCAACATGAAGAGTATTCAGAAACTTGGTATTCGACTGAAGCTACACTAGTGCATCTTGTAATTAGTTATATCAATAAGTAGCAAGTGAATCTCCCAAGTTAAAAATACTACGTGTAACGACTCTCCTTTCTGTATGTAAACTTATCAAATTCATCGTATAGCTTACACTCTCGTTCTTGCTTCGTTAACGGCGTTCCTTGCATGAGCAGTTTAATTTTCTCTCAAATATCCTTGGCTACACGATGTTGACTAACAAGAGCATAAATTTTAGTTGGAAGGCCTTATAGAATGATATTTATTGCTTTGATGTCACAATCAGCTTAAAATGGTTTTTCTAGCGGAGTTATTCAGTATATCCTTTGGTCTGGTACAAACCATCTCCACTGTAATTTTTGGCCAAACAAGTGGACCTTTTTCAACAGAAGCAAGAATCATTCTACCATGAGGTCTATTCATCATATAAAGTTCCATTATGCTTTTCCACGAGTCATACAAGTGTTTTTCAAGCATCGGTGGTTTATTGTCACCACCCGAGAGAAGTGACTTATCAGCAAGAGTCGTCATTAATAAAGTGGTATAAAAAAGATTACTGAATGATCGATCGGTGGTAGAAAGAAATTGTGTTTAATTAAGTTGTCTTTTAAGTCTTGAGAAAATTCTTAAAACTACACGGGATTTTACAATTCTTGACAAAACCGGGAAAAACAAGTTAATGTTTCACGGGATTTTACAAGTCAAAGAAATAAACCGTATAATTTTGAAACTTGAGTTGTTCGGTATGGAGTTGTTCGGTACAAACTACTTGGAGTTGTTCGGTACAAACTACTTGGAGTTGTTCGGTACAAACTACTTGGAGTTGTTCGGTACTAACTACAAGGAGTTGTTCGGATAACAAACTACTTAGATTGTATCAGCTACTAACTACTTGGAGTGTTCGGATTACAAACTACTTGGAGTTGTTCGGATTACAAACTGCTTGGTAGTTGTTCGTACTAACATTCTTTGGAGTTGTTCGGTACTAACTACTCTGGAGTTGTTCGGTACTAACTAATCTGGAGTTGTTCGGTACTAACTGCAAGGAGTTGTTCGGTAGTAGTTGTTCGATACTAACAAACTGGAGTTGTTCGATAGTAGTTGTTCGATAGTAACTAACTGGAGTTGTTCGGTACCAACAGTGACGAAACTCAAAATCTCAAAAACACAAAAAGATACTTTTTTGATCGGTTTTTTTTCAAAAAATCTTGTACAACTAGTGTTACTAACCCTATAGGAACAAGAAAAATGAAAACTTTAAGGTTTTTAAATCGAAAAATTTAAAATCAAGATTATGTTCTTTGTAAAGGTTTTCGAACACAAAAGTAACAAAAATGATGTTTTTCTTAATTCAAAGCATGTTCACCATATCATAAAGAAAAAGTGTACTAGAAAGAAATCACTTTACCAAGGTAAATGATCTTTTAGTGTACACAAGTGCTTCAAAAACAAAGAAAAAATAAAAGAAAGGATGATTTTTGCAAAAAAAACTCACGAACCAAAGATAAACACAAAAAAACTAAACACACCACTCCATGGCTCTTGATACCAATTGTAGAATAATAGTAATCTTTATTTATGCAAGAACTAGAGAGAGGTGTGGGTTTGGATGAACTTAGAGAGAGAAAGTAAAATGTGAACTTGGAATGATATTAAGTGTGGAGAAATAAACAGACGCAACCCTCTCCAAGGCATAGAGGGGTGCATTTATACCTATATGGCCGGCTATGGATGGGCCTTCATGGGCTTTCCATGGGCTTTTCCTAACTTGGCCTTTAAAGGTTCCAAAAAGAACTAAACGAGCTATCTACCGAATCCTTTCACCACACTTGGTGAAGGGTGTTGGTTACCTTTTCATTCACTTGTAATCCACCAATTCACTAATCTAATCTTCCTTTCTTGTTTTCTCTCTCAACTTTCTCTCTCTATGTTTTCTTCTTATTTTCTAGCATATTGGTAAAGATTATTGTTGTGTAATGGATTAAATTAATGGGATAACAAATTAGTTCTTAGAAAATAATGTAGTCTCTAGAAATACCATTTGTTGGTTTTCTAGCTTTGAAGAGATTAGTTCACTATGAACTATTCTTTCGTGTAGATTATTGTTATACGTCTACAAAATGGAAATCTTCTATGACCACATAGCAAACTCACGTAGACGAAGAAGAGCAAGCTAGTGCACGAAGATCATAGACACACTATGGATGAAACAAACTCCCTTCGACCCCGACGATCGCCTCGGATCCGTGTCAACCATCATCCACGTCTATCGGAATCAACTTGTTGAAATTTTCAACTACGTCTTATTATTTCATTATCCTCGCTATCCATTCTCGTCTCATCTCAAATCGAATGTACTAATTATCTTTTTGAAGAAATTAATCCTTCCTTCTTGCAATAAATTTCATCTCTAAATCACCTCTCGAATTGACGTCTTGATTATCTCGTCTGAAATAGTCAAAGAAACTTTGTAATTAAACAAAGGGTTAATTAATAATTGTCAATAATAATTCTCACAGAAACTGGCCAAAAATCAAAGATTTTTTTTTCAGAGGTTGGCCCCCTTAAAATTAAGGGGACCGGCCATGTAAAATGGTTGCCCTCTTAATTAATTAAGGGGACCGCCTATCTGGAAAAACAAACACCCCCTTTCAGTCGAAATTATATACCCAAACATTATTTTTTTTCTTCTTCTCCTACCCACTGTGAACGAACACCATAGCCAAAAACCTTCAAAAACCAATCTTCAAATCGCCTAATTAACCAAAATTTATAAGGGGAAATCACCTACAACTCGATCAACAACACCTATTGTAAGATTTCCTATACTAATCTTTTTCAATTTCATCCAATTTTGTTCTTAATCAAAATTGGTTATTACTATTTTTTTGTCCTTTGATTTTTAGATTAGAGCTAGGAAATCCATAACTATAATGATTCTCATAGTCATAAGAATTCAATACATTCATTAGAATTGAGTCACAAAAAATTTTCTTGGTTTGAAAATTTTATAAACATATATACATATTTTTCATTTTTTTTGAAACAAAGCTTATACATTGTTGATTCATGCCAAAAACACGTTAAAACAATTATACATTGCCCATCAAAACGTACATTCCTAAATATATACTTTTCGAATCAATGGATAATATGTTATAAAAAATAAAAGGGTGTTTGGTTCGTTTCTTAGGAACAATTTTTAGAGTCAAAATGACCATCACTATAGCTTTGTCAAGTGTATAAACACTTAACAAACTTGTATAAGTCATCAAGATATATAATTCATTTATATATATATTGATACATTTTTATGAATGACATAAATTAAAGGGGCGTTTGGTTTAATGCTTTAAAACATGGTTTCTAGTCAAAACAAACACTATCTAACTCTTGTCAAGTCATGAATAACAAACTTATATGTGTCAAACAAAATATACACTTAATACATAATTTTTCGACATGCTTAGACAAATTTTATATTGATAAGGGAGTGTTTGGGTTATTGTCTTGATGTTGAAATATATAACTAATATATATTCTTCGACATCCTCGATTAAGTCAAAAATAAAGGAACATATGGATCACTTCTTAGGTTTTTACTTTTAAAGTCAGAGTAATTCTTGTCCTACATTTGTCATTTTTCAAAACTTTATTTTCCTTATTATATTTTTTTTTCTTTTGTAACATTTTATGTTGTTGACTACTTGTTTAGGTGACAAAATGCCGAAAGCTACTACAACCGATATATCCCTCACTAAATCCTACATACCAAAAGTATCCAAAATTCCCGGCATCTCCCCTAGCATTGCCCAATTCTACAAACCTATTGAAAACCGTAACATTCACGAAGGTCGTGTTTTTGATCAAGCTTACTACAAATCCAACAACATCGAGCATCTCTTTACTAATATTCGTTTCAATTGTCTTTTTCAAATCAACAAACCGATTGTTCCAAGATTTATTCTAGACTTCTATAGCCAAGTCACAGTACAAACCGATGAATATAGTTATCTTGTTATCTCCTTTATGATTCAACACAAATTCATAACTCTTACTCTCGCTCAATTTGGTCAAATTCTCAAAATTCCATACAATGGTCAAGCCATTTTTACAAACGAATGGGACCTTGCATCTCTTGAGTATTCTCAAGAAACCGAGGGACCATATTGCACCGATCTTCCAACTCCCGACGACATTCGTCGACTTCTTAAATTGGAACGTGTCATGGTAGACCGTACCATTAAAAGTCAAACGGTCTCTCTCAATCCAAATCAAATTCTCACCAAAGAATTAAGCCCCGACATAAAGCAATGGGAAGAGCTCATAGAGCAAATGCTTCAGACTAGGAGTACATCGAGATCATCTTCCCAGCTGTCTTACTCACATGTATGTATTGTGTTGTTTCCTGAAAACAATATCACTCTTGCTATTTTTTTCGTCAAAAGAATCCAATGTGCTAGATATACTCCAACCGCTTATCTTCCGTATGGCATGTTTCTTATTCGTCTTTATCGACACGTCATGGAAACATATCCTCATCTTAACAATGGCATTTATGACATTGTTGATCGACTCATGCGTCCTCTTGCCCTAAAACAAACTCGACGACCTCGAAGTGATCGTGGCAAGGCACGTCATTCCGTATATGATGATGTTGATAATGTCCAAACTTCTCGTGCAAGTACTCCATCTCCTACTACCTACCTTAACTCTCTTGATCCTCTCAACTACCAAAACTACCAAATGCCTTCCGCTTCCAAACAAACTGATGAAACTCTCTTTGAACGACAAACTGTCTTGCTAAACCAAACGCAAAAAATACATAAGGAGATGCGCGGAGGTTTCAAATCATTTGGAAAAGCACTAAAAGGAGTGTTTAACAAGAAGAAGAAATGAAGACATAGGATTGAAGTGACTTTGAATGGCTAAAGTGTATTACGATAATTTTTTACTCATTATGTGTATAGTTTATAACAACTGTGTGAGTGATATCCGATGTATTCGGAAAGACTTATGTGTTGGTTATTTTTAGGTACTTGTTTGCTATGATGACTTAAACATTTGGTTGTTTTATTAAATCAACTAGTTATGCCACTTTGGTTTCATAATTTAATGTGTTTATTACATGTTATATGATTAAATATGCTTATAAAACTCAATAGGGCTTGTTCCAAATAAACCACCAAAACAGAAATACTCTGACAAAAATCTAAGAAAAATCATATTTCTGTGAAAAATGGAACCAACAGAGGGCGACCCCCTTAATTTAACACGGGCGGCCCCCTTAATTTTAAGGGGACCGCCCTAGTATTTCACGGGTAAAATAGTTTTTTTTTCTTTTTGACCCTCTTTTACCTAGTCTTAGCTATCTTTGCCCAGAATGCTCGAACACAATTTGGAATAATTTAAACTAGTTCAAACTCATTCCATTTTCAAACCATTTCCTTCCCATAAATTCCCTCTAAATGATCATCTCCAACACACCATCTTCTTCATCATTCATCAACCATTATCAACATCCATGGCATCCACTAGAGCCTCTATTTCCAAAGCCTCTAAGAAACCAACAATCAGAATCATTCCACCAAAACAATTGTTTGTGGATTTAACCCATGATGACATAAAAACTCCATCACCCACACTTCAAATATCATCACCTAGTGCTCCTAATGCACCCACCAAAACACCATCAACCAAAGATACTTCCTCATCCTCAATTGACTACATACCCAATTCACCAACCTCATCAACATCACTTTCACCCAATGGTTACTTAAACTCACCAACATCTCCTCCTCCAAGAGTTTCTCCACCACCTTCAACTTAAGAAAATGCATCAATGGACATCACTCTCACCCTTTCACCAATCACCCCACTTGATGTCCAATTTGATACTCCATCACCTTTACCACCTATCTTTGGTCATCCCATTCCTTGGAACCTTCTTGAAGCACATGGAAATTCATGCTTGTGTTGCATTCACAATCGTACTCTCATATTTGGATTAAGAGATGAACTCCAATATATGTTTTCATATATTGAACATATGCTCTCACAACCACCAACAACCATCATCCCACCACCTCCACCATCTTCACCAAACTAAACATACTCTATGTTTAGTTTCTCAAAATAATTGTCCATCTACCATTTTGCAAGCAAGTCTGTTGGGAATTATACATTCCAGTATAATTGATTTGATGAGACAAAGTAAATACAAGAATGAAACAAGAATCAAACAAGAAGGAAATAAGAAGGATCAAGTCGCAATTAAAGAAGTCTTCAAAGTATGGAGGGACTAAAGTGCAAAAGATAGGACTTCTATGTTAATTAGGATTCTTGTAAACCTAGGAATCTCTAGTATATAAAGAGATCCTAGGTCGTAGAATTAATAATCAATCCATCCATAGAAAACACAGACTTCTCCAATGAGAGTCTGATTACAAAGTGTGTGTGCTTTGTATATTAGTTAGTTAGTTAGTTAGTACACCATAGTAGTTGGTGTAGCCCCATGTTATAGGTTGGGGTAAATAGGAATCGTTCAATGAAAAACCTTGTTCAATAACAATTGTGTTTGTTTAATTCCGCTGTGCATAATTGTTACAATTGTTATTGGTAAAACGATCCTAGATGAGTTTAAAACGATCTTATCAAGTGGTATCAGAGCCATGTGGCTCATGATTTCTAGGATTTACAAGGTTTCATGGTTTCTGTTACATGGTTTCAAGTCTGCTGCTGCTGAGATTCAAAAAAAAAAAA
>BQNB010193848.1:0-11502 GCA_026074375.1 Tanacetum coccineum
ATGAAATTTTCAAATATTTGAATTGTAACTTAAAGCTCGGAATAGTAAAAGTTTCACTATAGATCAACATGTGATGTCATATTTTTAGTTTTTTTTTCAGTAAACTTTTTAATATTTGCGCACCAAGGAATTCCAAAAGGCAAATATCAAGGTATACTTTGGATTTGCTTATTTGAATATTAATCTAATAGTCAGAAACCTAACCAAAATTTTACAATTTTATATACTATGGTTGTTGGAGATATTTACCTACTTTTTAAATTGGTATTTGACTAGATTTGTTCCACAAATGATTTAACTTTCCGTAAAACAGCACTTAGAGTTAATTAATTATTCATATTAGATTTGCTTGTTTTTCATTTGCTCACAAGTAATGATAATTACTTCGTAGTTTTAACCCAAACTGATACTACGTATATACTACCTCCGTTTTATTTTTATTGTGTTTTTTTATTTTTAAAATTTTTATTTTTCAACTTTAATATTTAATATTTTTGTTTGTATTATATAACATTTGATGAAAATTAGACCAATGAAATACATTTAAAAACTAATTCATTAATATATTATTTTACATCAAACTTTATATAACAAATAAAATATTTAAAATCAAAATTAAAAAAGAAAACAATAAAAAGTAAAACGGAGGGAGTAATAAAGTACGGTATAAATCATACGAAGTAAATTAACTCATTTTTGATCAAACCAAAATGCCTAGATATTAGTGTATATCTTATTGTGTCAGTCAATCCCGATAACTTCTACTTTATCATTTTAAACGCAAATGGACTAGCGCACTTATACGCGGAGGGGTAAAACATGGGCGCCAACAAAAACTCAAAACACTAAAAATAAAAGATAGGACATTCCTCATCAATTGTGTCCGTCATTGAGCAAGTGTCCTTACACGTTTCTTGCTTTGGCAGAATATGCTCTTCTTGTGAGACAGTGCTAGAACGTTAAACAATGGTTCCTTCTCTATGTTTACATACAAACAGAGTCCACTGGATAACATTCAACTAGACAATAAAAAACTATACATCTTGATAAATCTCAACAATACACATTCGCTATCAAGCTATAACATTTTTGATTGTTTCTTTTCGAAACCCACTGTATAAGTGCAGAGGAATTCGCTTCTCTAAAAAAAAGTAACGATATACAATACTCTCTCCCCCGTCTTATAAAATACTATATCCGTCTCATTTTTATTGTTCACGTTTCTTTTTTTGGATGTCATAATTTAATTGTCCACTACTAAAAATAGATAGAGAAGTTTGATAAAGTTTACTATATTACCTTTTATTTGAAATTATTATTACAAACTTTAAAAAGACTTTAATTAATTAGCTAAAGGTAAAATTGTCATTTTGCCAAAAAGTAAGAAAAAGAAAATAGTAATAAATGCATTTTTCTTAAACTATGTGTTTTTTGTCGGAGGGCAATAATTTTGAGACGGAGAAAGTATTAGATTAGTGGTAGCAAGAGAGCATCACAATCAATTTTATCATCGTCTCAGCAGCATATTAACTTTCTTTCTTTAGGCTACTCGGAGTGGGGTGAACTCATCGAGTGAGTCACCCACTCACAGGCGAACACCCAAAACAGCCCACCAAGACTCACGCGTTAGTTTGGAAAAAAGGGCAACAATAGTGAGCCACTCACCATGCGTGAGTGGTAAATTTACCATTTTTTAAAAATGTATCCCCACTTTATAAATAACACTCAATTTTAACTATAACTTTTTTCCACTTTATAAATAACACCCCATTTTAACTAAAAATTTATAACCTCTTTCACTGTATATATCCCTTTCAAAACACAAAATAGCACCCCATTTTCACACACATTCTTTTAAACCCTTTCAACTATAATTTTTTTTTCACACAACGAACACTATGACGACTGAATCAAATGATGTGAGAGGAAGTACCCTTAGGTGACCACGGAAAGAACTTGAAGCTGACGTTGCACTGGCAAATAATTTTATCTTGAGCAAGTGTGTAGCCATGGTCTTGAAATGCTGAGGGTGGAGTCGCTGCCATCACCTTGTCAGCTACGGTTTGCATACTCTGCAAAGGACGACTGAAAACGATATGAGAAATTCCAACAGCTTGGTGGCGGCTAGGAACGAATTGATTTGAACCATTGCTGAGAAGGAAGAACACATTAGGGTTTACCGAGCAATGTAAAAGCTCGAATCGTGTTTTATTTCGTACGCTTAAGTTATTATTTATCTATGTATTGTTTTTAATTTCGTACGTTTAATTTTCCATGAATAAAATTTTTAAATTTTGTACGTTTTACGTTTTTATTAGTTTTGTATCTTTACGTTGATATTTACGTTTTTAGTTTATGAATAAAAGTATTTAGATAAAAAAATAGGTATTAAAAGTGAGTGCGTTGTGACCAAAACAAATGAAAGATGAGAGTGAGTGGAAGTGAGAGGAGAAAGAAATCTAAGGTGGCGCTGATGTGGAAAGTGAGTGGTAGGTGACCACTCCTTTTAGCCTTACAACCAACTTCACTATAGACAATAAAATTCATCATCAATTTCTATTTTATTTTATTCATATATTTTTAAATACTAAAATTAAAATTCAACTATCCATTAAAAACATAACATCAATAATTCAAAGAGTAAATTGCAAAAATGGTCCTTGTGGTTGTGTAGCCCAAAATTGCAAGATTTGTAATCCATTAACTTTTTAAAACATGTTCGCAAAAAACAATTCCGATTTTGAAACGGTTGGTTTCACTTTTTTTTTTTTTTTTTGGTCATTTGTCGCGAACTAAAATCTGACTAAAATAATTCCCAATTCCCTCTAAAAAAACCAGAAAACGTTTTTTTTTTTTTTGGTAACTAGAACACGAGGAGGTTAGGTATTTTAGTCAGTTTTTATTAGGACGAGCCCAAGACCAAAAGTGTAACCAAACCTTAAAAAATCAATAATTCAAAGAGTAAATTGCAAAAATGGTCCTTGTGGTTTGGCCAAATTGCAGATTTGATCCGTTAAATTTCAAAATTGCAAAAACAATCCGTATTTTGAAGGTTTGGTTTCACTTTTGGTCATTGGTCGAACTAAAATGACTAAAATATCCCTCTAAACAGACGTTTTTTGTAAAAGAACAGAGGGGTATTTTAGTCATTTTAGGTCGACCAAGGACCAAAAGTGGAACCAAACCTTCAAAATACGGAATGTTTTTGCAATTTTAAAATTCGACGGACCAAATCTGCAATTTGACCAAACCACAAGGACCATTTTTGCAATTTACTCTAATTCAAATAAAATAAAACGCATTACAATAAAATTAAAACTTAAACGAATAATATAAATTATATTTCTCCTTGATTTGTTGTTTCATCTACAACACCGTTTCTCGTTCTCTTCCGATCAAATGGTCATCGGAACTATGATAGAACAAAATGTATTTTTCGCGTTGCTTTTCTTCCTAAAAGTTGAACATTTGACGTTGTAGCCCATGTTCATCTTATCTTATGCGTACTTTTTGTTGGAAAACCACACGTGTAAAATGGAGTGAATTTGAAAACTTTTGCTCTAACCATTAAAGTCTTAGTTAATTTACCAAATCAATTACACAACGGAAGACTTTTACAAAATCACTATTATTACAAAACTGTTTTTCGCCCATGAACCATATACAATCAAACTAATTAATCATGCAATAAACTTAAACCTGTAAATACATACCTTGCAACAAATTAGCAAAGCACGAACAGATGATCAGCTTCCAGTTCCTTGAATCACATTCCTCAGTCACAAGTTCAAGAACACTAGAGTTCAACAAAATCTGATCTACTAAACGAGATCAATCCAACCAGTGGCACTCAGACGAATCCTATAGCTGCTATGCTTAAGTGTAATATGTCCAACTTGACAAGAGAATGACCAAAACAAGTACACTACGAATTCACAATGGATTCGTGTGTAGGTTTGTATTCGGCCGAGCAAGGGTGAATAGGGAGGTGAGAAAGGTTGTGTAAATTGATAATGAATCTGATTCATCAACCTTATATTTATAATATCTCTAATATTTATCCAATAAGAATGAGATAATCTCTATAATTAAATAAGATAATAACCTTGTTTAAATAATGAGATAAATATATTTCTCATAAATAGTCCAAGCTCAACCAAACATCCCTTAAGGGGGTCGTCGTGCGTAGGCCCTATAATGGGCTCACCGGGCTTTTTGTTCAGTCCAACTTAATTAAATGTTTATTTACGCATAAATTTAATTAAGCCTAATTGCTAATTAAGCCTATTATGTAATGACCCATTTACCGTATCTTATTACCAACTCAAATATATATACAATACCTAAATATTATTCTAGATTCTCATGCTATATGTGTTTGACCCTTAGGTCTCATAAACACTGACTTATATAAGTTTGTATGTTTCGTGGTGCACACATAATACCAACAAACTCCCACTTGTGCATGAGGACAACACTCCCGAAACTTATATAAGCGATGTCAACCATCTAGCAACACATCTACTGTTGCGTCACTCTTTACAAGTGTTTGTTTAATGATGCATATTTTGTTTAAATAAATCACGTCAGATTTTACATTTATAAAACCCTAACTACCTTGACTATTTTTACGCACTAAAGAGCAGTGTACCATATCGTGTAGTAGTGTAGTGATTGGTAAGTACAAGTGTCAACCCTAAGAACGGTGTGTATTCTTTGGTTATCTAATTGACATGACAATCTACCTAAGAAAGCAGTAAATTCAAAGACGCACGCTTTAGATCCACATGATCACATTTTAATAAACTTAAAATAACTACAGTGATGCAACAATGCTAAACAACTTAGAGGGGTGAACGCATTTACTTAGCTAATAATCCTAAGTTCAAATATTCGTGATTTCTAATTACAATCTTAGTGGAGACGTCTAAAGTCATTAAATCTGATTTGTAGTCGCAACCCAACCTATAATTCCTTTGATCTCAACCCCGTTGTTCACTGATACTAGGCATCTAGTTCATGGTCATTACGGTTTCCAACTACCCTAAATGATTTGTTTGATTTCAACATTTCTACTTCTTGACATTTAAATACCTATTAGTAATTACTAATAAATATTTACCCGTGCTTTTTAAGTACCTAGTCCAACTTTAGGTGGTATATTGTCAACCCCTATACAACCAAAAAGGGTGCAATTCCTTCTCGATCAACTTACTAGCCTAGCTTTCGGATGGGCACGTACTATGTAACACCCCCAAAATGTGTCGCAGCGGAATGGTAACCGAGGGCTTTACTTCATAATACAACAACACAATATATAAGAGAGCGACCTCTAAATGAGTCGTTTGAAAGATAATCTCGTTGATTTAATTGAAATTTAAATAGTTATAACATTTGTCCCAAAGTTTCATCAAGATGAAATACTGAAAATAATACAACGAGATTGATAGTTTGGATGCAAGTAGAAATCCATGAATGAAATCTTGAAAGAACGTCAAGCAACTTATTCACCTGAGAAATACATGCTTAAAAGTGTCAATATAAAGTTGGTGAGTTCATAGGTTTATGTAAGTATACATGTTGGACCGCAAGATTTTATAGTATGTATTGCATAGTATATAGTATTCAGAAAAATGTAATTACGATATCACTATGCTCATGACACTGAAGCTAGACAAAGTATATGTGCCAATCAATTTCAGGCAATTAATGTGTCCCAATGAATGCCAATCAATTTTAGACAATCAAAGTAAGTGTTCAAGTGAATCTGACATGATATACGCCCGTTGGCCATGTTTGGCACCAATCCTGGACGGGGATGTCAATCCTAATAGATCTATTTATAACACACGCGCTTACACAAAGTAATTAACAGTTCATAAGAGTAGGCATAGTGGTTTATCGCTACTTAAGCAAAATCCATAATCATTGTAAGAATTAAAAAGTATTGTACTTGCGTCCTATTGTGAAAACAAGTCATGTATCTCACCCCGATATTTGTAAAGTAATTGTAAACAAGTTTGTAATTGAGTATGTAAACGAGTATGAAAACGAGTATGTAAACGAGTATGTAAACGGGTATGTAAACGAGTTTGTAAATGCGTATGAAAACGTGTATGTAAACGAGTTTGTAAATGAGCATGTATTCTCCCACAAAATATTTAAATGAAGTAAAATAGGGGCCATGAAACTCACCTCAAGTGATGAAATTGATTTCTAGATAAATCAACTAGGAATGTCGTCACAAAGGACCGGTATGCAACCTATTTAATTATAGGTCGATTTAGAATAACGTATGAAAATATAGACAATGCACTATGTTTTATCTTGTTATATCACCACATAATAGTTTCAGACTTAGCTTATAAATCAAAATAATGTTTTCGTTAAGTTTACCACTTTTATTATTTTTACCACGACAATATATATATAGTCTAGTTAATTTATAAAATAATATTTATAAAGTTTAAAACGCATATAAATATTATATAAGTGATGCTATATTATTTCCTAAGGTTTTTATAGTCTAAACGGACCCGAAGTTCGAAAACACTGTTTCACTATTCATGTCAGGAAAAAGTGTGCAGAAAATTTTATATAAAAGTTGTCTAATTTTAATGAAGATTAACTCACACATATTACACTTTTAGGCTTCAAAAACACGCGTTGTTTTACCGAAACATCATTCCGAGCAACATTCTAGTTTTATATTTAAGCCGGTTCGGACCCTAAAGGCCCCAAAAACACGAAGCGAAATCTGATCAGACCACATTTTTACCCAAAAGCTGTCAAAATATTATAGTTGCCGGTAAACTTTAAAAATTCATATCTCCTTCGTTTTACGTTTGTTTTTCGAGTGCTCTATATGCACGGAATCATATTGAGACGTACTAACACATTTTTAAGGTTTTAACTCGTCGTTAAATCCATAACTAACTGTTTAAAACCTGTTGTCTTAAGGGGCGTTTTACACACTTTAAAACTATAATTTTAACCTTATTTTTACAAAACAATAACCTCTAATCTAACCACTTCAACCTCCTTCACAATCAACACATCCAAACTAACCTAATCCCATACAACACTTCACCATAAAAAGAACAAAACATAAAATAATTTATAAAAGTGTTTAAGCTAGTTTATGAATAATAAACTTGATAATATGCCTAATAATCATATAAGTAGTTGATGTTCTTGATTTTTTTGCAAACATTTATAAAAGTCTACTAGTTGGTGATATAACTTAATAATCTTGGTGTTCATGTATGTAAATACATTATGTAAGTATAGAAATATGTAAGAACATAATCAATATGTATGAAAATTAAAAGAGTAGATGTAGAATGCTTACAAAGCTTATGATCAAAAGAAACCATAGTCTTTGATTTTAACCCAAAAACCTTATCAAAAACCCAAATCTTGATTTATGAAACCCTAATTTAGATCTTGAAAAACCCTTGCTCAAAATAGAAACCCTAACTTGAAAATCAACTTAGAACACCTTAATTAATACCCTTGATCACACTTGTATAATTATTAATATCAAGAAAATGGAAACTACCAAAATTTTTATAGCTTATTTTGGTGTCGTAAGCTTATATGGAGAGAAAGAGAGTTTTGTTAAATTTTTGTAAGTGTGGAATGAGAATAAGAGAGCTAGTTGATGATCCTTATATAACATAAATATCTAGGGAACCAATCTTATACAATCGATAAAAATTAAGGAGCGGGTGTGGTTTGTAAGTGATTAGAATGGGAGGGGGAGTGGTCTTGTAAGAGTTTTGGTAGAAGTTGTAAGTAACTTTAAAAAAGAGGTTCAAACTAGCACATGGTATTATATCTAATGTAAAACTTGGCATTGTTTCATGGTTATATATGTATAACTGGCCATGGTTGGGTTTGTGTGTAAGAATTATCTAATTTTTGGTATTTGGTATAATTGTGGGTATTTGGTTATGTGTAGAAAGGTTGTATAGTTTACATGCATGCATGAAAGTTTAAAATGCGAAACGTAAACATTTTACGTAACGTAGAAAAGTTATAAATTATCTTCGTAATAATTATATAACACTTGCTTGATGTTAACTTCTATTTGTTATGTAGGTTTACGGTTAATTGTTGATTTTTTGGTTTACACGATTTTAACTTATCGGTTGAAATTTAATGTAAATGGTTATTTAAAAGTTCAAAGTAATTTGTTTGAGTTATTGACATAAATGACTTGTAATTTGTGGGTGGTTGTTTTAGTCTCCTCGTGTTAAAAGGAATTTTGTAACTAAAATTCAGTTCGAGTAGCTTCATTGTTGGTGTTGGTGATAGAGGTGCGGATACTTATGGTATTCCCCTAAATGTAGTTAATCAACTTCGTTTTCTTAATACAGAGAGTATCATTGGGACGGGTTTCAACTCTTTGTTTATCCCATAAAGATTTTTTTTCCTCAACATTCTCCTTCCTAATCATTTAACTTAAGCATTCCAAGATTTGTGGTGGTACGTTCAAATTTATCGTTATGACCAAAGTTCATCTCTTATCGGCTTTCCTCGTTCCTTTTGATTTAGAGCATCAACTATGATACTTGTCCTTTCAGGGCGATAACTAATATATACCTATGATGGGGTTACCAATACTAAGCTCTACGACATTATGCCGACTTTGAATGGGTGTTTATTAATTTCCATAATGACGAGTAAGCTAGTTGGCGGATTGTCCTAGGGTGACTAGGGACGCGTCTCAACTTTTTGACATAGGATTTGGCGTAAGATGATGTTGAATCTAGGCGTAAGATGATGTTGAATCTATGTAGTAAGGTGGTGTAAAGGTCTACTTAGTTACTATGATTTCTAATTTAGTTTCCCGTAACAGACACATTTTATGAATACGCACACAAAGCTTTTGATGACATCAAATAATGTCTATTTTATAGCATCATTTATTGTTGATCCCTTGTAGATCTTTGATTAGCTTGTTAAAGCTTTAGTTATCTTAGATAAATCTAAAACAACTATGATAGAAACCTTGTGGTGTATATATAAAGATTATGCGGAATTAATCTTTATATACTCAGAAGAATAATAAGAACAATATCAAAAACAAAAGAACTTTTACTATATTAAACAAATCACAAAACAACTATATGTTTTGCCTAACAACTATTGTGTTTTTCTATTTGTGTATCTCTATATATATATCTAACTATGCCGTAAGGGTTCCTTTTATACACCAAGGAAAAACCTAACAGGCTTACAAAACGCGTTAAGTGATCATGCATATCTATTCCTAATATAACTCATGCATATCACATAAGCAATACTAATAAACTAACTAACAGTACTAATTTACACTGACAGTACTAACATTGTACTGACAGTACTAACTATAACTAGCAGTACTAATATTACAACTAGCAGTACTAATGACTTAGTCTATATTCTTTAATCTTCAGCAGTAGTACAAATCTTCAATAGCAGTACTAAGTCCATCAGCAATATAAACTTGTAGAAGCTTTTAATTCCCAACAATCCTCCCTTAAACTTGTGATTTATCTCCAAATCATCAAGTTTCTTGAATTAAATATTGTTGGCTTTGAGAGGATTCTTTCAAACACTTTAGCTTCTTGATATATTTGCTTCTATGAAGATTTTCTTGACTAAGTCTCTTGCCATCTCACTATCTTCTTCCACTTGCAGTCTTCTGCTGAGCATCAACATCATAACTTCAGTTGTCAAAGGATAATCCTTTTCTAAAAATATATAGATGTAATGCCCTCTTGTTGAAAAAACATAATGTACTGCACATGATCCATATAATCTCCAAGTCAAAGGATCATGCATATATTTTGTAGCTTCCATAGCACATCATCTTTGTCTGGATCAAATAGTCTTTTCAATTCAACCCATAAAGCTTTCTCCATATCTTTAGTGGGATCTGCAAATCTAAACCTTTCTTTAACTAGGCTCCATAATGCAACAAGATCTTCTCTGTCAAATCCTTTGAGTATATCTTCAAAGCTTTGATATGCCACTGTGACGTCTCTGACCCTGATGATAAGCATCTGCAAGAATTTTAGCTGCACTAAGAACATCAAGGTGAACTTCATAACTTTCTTGACTTTGCTCTTCACCATGTGGACCTTTTGAAGGGGTAATCTGCTGCAAGATGTCACCATACTCAACTTCTTCTGCATGTTCTGTCTCTACATCTTCATATTTAGTCTCTAACATCCTCCCCTGTTTGGAATGATCCTCTGAGACCAAATCCTCTTCTTCATCTGAAATGACCACCTTTGCCTTTCTCCTCTTTGTTGTAGACTTGAGCTGATCTTCCAAATGTTTAACCTTTTTCACCAACTTAGTAAGAGCCTTACCATAAACCTGCTTAGTCTGTTTGAGATCTTACTCCAAGCTGGTTACTTTTTCGGATAGTTTGGTACACAATTCCGTCAATTCATTAAGTTTCTTGATGCCCTCATCACTTCCAGGTGTGTAACCTCCTGAGAGAGGTGGATCATTAGACTTTTAGATGCAGCCTCAAACCTAGTTTGAGCATTTACATCCCCAATATTGTAACTTGGCACCTGGGACCACTACCTGAACCAAATCCCAAAGGACTTAATTCATTAAGTGTTGCCATGGATTGGGTATTAGTTTATGTTACCACTGTCCTGCTCTGTTTTAAAGCTAGAAGCAGTAGTGACAGCCCTTTCTATTCTGTCACCCAACTCCTTATGGACAGCCTCATCACCAACCTTTGTCAAGGGGACCACCAGACTGAGGTACCTTCGTGTCCCGACCTCTTTTGATTTTCCTATGTGTTTGACACTTTTTGTCTGATGTTACAAATGTTTCCAATCATACTTGAGTGCATAATAGACATCATGAGCCTCCCTTCAAACAATACTTCACTTGATAATAGACAATCAATTTTGTTTATCCTGCAAATGTTAGTCCAAAACCAAGAAAAACAGAATCCAAAGCATTTTCTTAACTAGCAGTATTAATTTTTGGTCTAGCTGTACCAATATTTGAACCCACTAGTATTAACAATTTGCCTAATAGTATTAACTTTTTCTCCAATATCCATGCAACAACATGCCTCTATTCATCACAAACACACTAGAAAGAAATAGATAGACATGTGAGAATTCATGAGGATCCATGTTTATGCATAACTCATGAATAGAAGTCAAAACTGTTAGTCAAACCAAAATACTAATTTTGCCCCATTTCTTTCCAAAGTTAACCTTAAGTCATCCCAAAAACTTAGTTAAAAGAATCGTTTTTGACAAACTATCAGCCATCAACGGATTTAAGAATTCTTTACCAGTTGTCATTTGCCCTGGAATAGCCAATTCTTTCTTGTCTGTTAGACATGGTGAATTGATGACCATTTGTTATGTGGTATACAACCAACATTAAAAGGACATTCATGCTATCATCAATATCCTCCCCTCAAATCAGCATATCTCTTATAAATCAAATAACCTTTAAACTCTAAACCTGCAA
>BQNB010193854.1:0-11502 GCA_026074375.1 Tanacetum coccineum
TTTGGTTGAGAGAGTCAGATGCTTGCTTTCACATGTAGGGTTGCCTGCTTCTTTTTGGGGTGAGGCTTTGAATACGGTGGTACGTGTTATTATTCTAACCCCTTGTGTTCCTTTGCGTTTTGATGTTCCTAACAGGGTTTGGAGCAGGAAAGATGTTTCATACCGTCATTTATGAGTTTTTGGATGCAAGACATTTATGCATATTCCCAAAGATAAAATATCAAAGCTTGATGTGAAGGGTAAGCCATGTGTGTTCCTCGGGTATGGTCAAAATGAATTTGGGTACATGTTGTATGATCCAGTTCAAAAGAAACTCGTTCGTAGCCGAGATGTAGTGTTTGAGGAAGATCTAACTTTGAAAGATGTTGAGAAGGCTGAGAGGGAGACAATTCCTCAACATAATGATGATCTTATTGACTTGGATCCGGTTCCTCCTAAACATTTTGACTCACAGTTTGGAGATGATATTCAGAATGATGAAGAACAGGGTGCTGATGATGTTGATGCTCAAGAGCAACCAAACTTAGATGAAGACGTTCATCCTGAGTTACCAGTACCTAATATGCCACCATTCCTTCCGCTTAGGCGGTCTACTAGAGATCATCATCCTTCCACACGCTATTCTTCACATGAGTATGTTTTACTTACTGATGGGGGAGAGCCCGAGTGTTATGCAGAAGCTATGGAAGATGAACACAAAAAAGAATGGTTTAAAGCCATGGAAGATGAGATGAATTCCTTGCATGAGAACAATACCTTTGAGTTGGTGAAGCTGCCTAAGGGCAAGAGAGCTTTGAAAAACAAATGGGTTTACAAATTAAAGACTGAAGAAAATACTTCTAGACCGAGGTACAAGGCCAGATTGGTGGTTCTTGGTTTGGCGGCTAGCCTCGATCTTGAGGTGGAGCAAATGGATGTCAAGACAGCTTTTCTTCATGGTGATCTGGATAAAGAAATCTACATTGAGCAACCTGAAGGTTTTCAGGTTAAGGGGAAGGAAGGCTACGCGTGTAGACTTCAGAAAAGTTTGTACGGGTTAAAGCAAGCACCGAGACAGTGGTACAAGAAATTTAAGTCGGTCATAAGGAAGCAAGGCTACTGAAAGACTTCTTCAGATCACCGTGTTTTCTTTCAGAAATTTGGTGATGATGACTTTATCATCTTGTTGCTATATGTTGATGATATGTTGATTGTTGGCAAGAACATTAGAAGAATTGCCCAATTGAAGCGAGATTTGAGCAAGTCTTTTTCTATGAAAGACTTGGGGCCAGCAAAACAGATCATTGGCATTCGGATTTTCCGTGATAGAGGTGCTAAGAAGTTGCATATGTCACAAGAGCAATATATTGAAAAGGTGCTATGCAGGTTTAACATGGATAAAGCTAAAGTAGTTAGTTCCCCTCTTACTACCAACTTTAAGCTAACTGATAAAGATTGCCCCTCTTCCAAGAAGAATATTGAAAAGATGGATAGAGTTCCATATGCCTCAGCGGTTGGTAGCTTGATGTATGCTATGGTGTGTACAAGGCCGGATTTAGCTCATGCAGTTGGTGTTGTCAGTCGGTTCCTGTCCAATCCTGGTAAGAAGCATTGGGAAGCTGTTAAATGGATATTTAGATATCTGCGAGGTACTTCCAAATTGGGTATCACATTTGGAAATGGGAAACCCATGCTTGTTGGTTTCACAGACTCAGATATGGCTGGAAATAAGGACAACATGAAATCCACTTCTGGATATTTGATGACCTTTGCAGGGGGAGCAGTTTCATGGCAATCTAGATTGCAAAAGTGTGTGGCATTGTCTACAACAGAGGCTGAGTATATGGCAGCAACGGAAGCGTGCAAAGAACTATTGTGGTTGAAAAGGTTTTTGCAAGAACTTGGTTTCAAGCAACAACGTTATGCGGTTCTTTGTGACAATCAAAGTGCTATTCACCTTGCTAAGAATTCGATGTTTCACAAAAGAACAAAACATATTGATATCCGTTATCATTGGATTAGAGATGCCATTGAAGATGGTATGTTTGAACTTAATAAAGTTCATACGGATGATAATGCCTCCGATATGTTGACAAAGGCTGTAGCAAGAGAAAAGTTGAAGGTGTGTTGCTCGATCGCCGGGATGGCGAACTCATCCTCATAGGCAGAAAAGGGGGAGATTTGTTGGGTATTTTTTCTTAGCCCATGAGGATTAATAGCCCAACACATTGAGGCCCATCTTGGGTCTATTTAAGGACTCTTATTATTGTGGTTAGCAGTAAGATGTGTGAAGAGTTGTGAGGAGAAGAAAATAACAGAAAAGAAAGAGATTTTCGGAGTAAGATATCACCCAAACCCATCTGCAGTGTTTTTTCGATCACCGGAGATTGCACCGTCGGATCGTCACGATTTTCGGACTGTAGCTTCCTGACATCGAGAGGAAGGTTCTGACCGTTGGGATTTTGATTTTGAGGCCTGGAAGTCCGTTTTCATACCTGGGCAGATTGCATCTTATTTGGTGATATTCTTCCTTTCTTGTTCTTTGATTGTTGCCATATATCTTGATGCTTGATTTCAAGATTATGATGTTTGTTGTATACCTCTAGTGTTATCTAGAGAAGACTTTGTGTACCTCTCCTCGTTGATAGTGAATTTAAGCGGCACTAGGTGTCCCGTGGTTTTTACCCGTTTTGGGGTTTTCCATGCTAAAAGTTTGGTGTTCTTGCTGTGTGTTTGATTACATTTTTTATCTGCTGTTTTGGGGCTGATTTGAGACTGTTAGAGGCTGATTAGAGTTGTTTTTATTTTTCCCTATGTGTTTGCATCCTCATTGGTTTATACGGGTTTGGGTAAGTGCTGTTAGACAAAGGTTTTGCTTCCGCAATTGCGTTTATACCGTTGTGACCCATTGTTCTTACCTGTCACCACCCTCAAAACTTTAGTCAAATGGAACATTTCATCAACCACAAAACTGCCGTACGATAATTTCTGTACGTCTAAAAATGTTCAGATCCTGGATCATATATTTAAAGTTTTATATACATAATATTTAGGTCTATACAAATAATATTAGGCTGCCCACTATGGCTCGGTCGACGTCGGTCGCTGTCGGTCGCCGCCTTAGTGGCAGGTCGGTCGAGGTCAAAAAATCAACCCAAAATCTGTTTTTTAGTTTTAATTAAAAAAAATGTACCTTTTAAACTTTTTGGTTTGTGTCTGTGTTTATGTGTCTTTGCGTTTGTGTTTTCTGATGAGAAAGAAGAAATGGCGTTGCGACCATGGAATCTGGTGGGCTTGGTGGTTATGAGAAAGAAGAAAGCCCACTTGTGTGGTTTTTTTTGTGTGATGAATGTGTGTTTTTTTGTTACAAATATACAATTTACATTTTTTACTCTTAATGTATATTTTTGTTTTCATTTTTCATTTATAAATAACTAAATGTGTTAAATTATTACTAGTATATAATAGTTTTTTTAAAGTATATAATAGTTTTTTTGTGAGCTGTGTTTATCCAATGTTGAGGATAGATGGTCTTGGTCTTTAAGTGGTCATGGTGAATTTTCAGTGAAATCGGCTAGAGAAGTTATCTACAAGCATGTGCTCATCACCTCTTCTACACCTACGCGATGGTCTAAGGTTCTTCCTATTAAGCTCAATGTATTTATGTGGTGTATGTTACTTAACAAGCTTCCTACTAGGAGTAACCTTGCCATAAGAGGTTTAGATGTTCCATGCTCCTTATGTCTGAACTGTCGGATGGGTGTCGAAACCCGTGATCATCTTTTTTTCGTTTGCCCTATGGCATTGGATCTGTTTCGTCTTTTAGGCCGATGGTGGAATATTAAAATTCCCATCTTGCTTGATTCTTCTACCTGTAACAGCCTTAGACTTAATAGTCTCCAAAAATTGGTGCTGGAGGCTTCCTTTTCTTCATTGTGGTGGCATATTTGGGTCTTCAGAAATGCAACTTTATTCTCTAGTAAGAAGTCTCTCAAAAGAATGATTTTCGACAACTTCGTTTCTCAAACTTTTACTTGGGTTTTGAATAAGTGTAGGAAGTTTAATTGTAATTGGGTCGATTGGCTAAAAGATCCGCTGAATGCTATTTTTATGTAATTGTTTAGTCTAGCTTCTTGCTAGCTTTTTAATAATAATCCGTTTTTTTTTAAATATAATAGTTTTTTTATTATTTAATGAAATTTAAATTTGTTATTAAAAAAATTAAAAATGAAAACAAAATAAAAGTCGCCTTATAGTGGCAAAAGGTCGTCTGTAGGTCGTGGGAGAGAGAAAACTGATGTTACACCGAAAAGCGCACGTCAGGATATGATAGTGGGCAGCTTTATTATTTCACCTACAGATCAAGAAAAACGCCCTTTGGTTACATCTTATGGACATTTTAACGCCAATTTGTTTATGTTAATATTAATGAAAAGTTTTCTATTTGTTATATATACAAGGATAAGGATCCTTTCATATTCATTTGAACATGAGAGGTAATGTTCTGCTTTATGTGATATGAGAGGTAATGTTCTGCTTTATGTGATTGTACATTTGATTAGCAGAACTCTCATGTTCAAATGAACATGAGATGATCTTTTTCCTATATACAAACTAAAGAGACAACGTCATTTGTGTTTAATAATACAACTTTCGTTTAGATTATTCAAAGAGTTATACTTTAACAAACGCTAACACCGGGATGGATTATTTACTTACAAAAGGTCACGCACTAAGAAAAGTGAGTAACTTGAGGAAATAAAAAGTCTATATTAGTATGTCATCAACATTCGATTACCTTCTATTTACTTTCCTAGCATATCATAAGTTCGTATAGACGGTTGAAATAAATAGTACATCATGATGATAGAAAAAGTATATATTCGTCTAGAAAAATAATTTATCTTCCTAAAATAAACCCCGAGGCTACCCTAGTTTCTCTCTGGTGAAAAAGCGACTAAAAACCCCTCTTCTTGATAATCGATCGTCTCATTCTTTAATCCCTAATCCCTTACTTCTTTGTTGGTTGTTATTAACGATTAAGTTAGTTTTAGGGTTTTCCTGAATAGTTTGACTTATTTTTAAGGTTTCGCTGGTGTTTCTTTCTGATTAGAGAATCGCTGCATTTATTGCTGATCTTATGCTTTTATTTAATACCATTCTGATGGTTCTTGTGTTCCCAGGAGGTTAAATCATTTGCGTTGTGGTGTTCGAAACCCTAAGTTATTGGGGTTTCTCTTTGCGATCGTTCTATTATTTGATTTGTTGTTTGTTCTTGGTACTTAATCATTAAAGCCGCTTAAATCGTGTTAGGGTGTAACAATGGAGAGGGGTTTTTTTGGATTCAGGATAGAGGGGAAGCAACCATAGAAAGAAGCAAGGATTGAGTTGGATTAGTGCTACTCCCACTGATTTGAGTTTGAATACAGGTGTTGGAGAGAAGATTAGAACTTCGATTGAACAACAAGATGTTGAAGCTACTGTTGTTGAATCTAATGAGCTTACTGTTCCATAGATTGATAATACTGGTACGGTGCATATGTCTACGGTTGAACCTATTGTACCTGTTATGGACAAGGTTCTTCCATCATCTTATGCTACTAAGATTTGCCCTACATCTTCGTCTAACGTAAATCTTCGAAAGCTTGAAGCTAATGTGCTAGTTGATGTTGATTATCATGGTTACCTTTGGCTTCAGTTTATGAGGTAAATGATAGAATGAAAAATTCACTTTACGGGTATTTTATTGGAAAAAGGCTCGCTTTTCCTGTCGTGGAATGGTTTGTACGCAATAATTAGAAAAAATATGGCTTAAAGAAAGTAACGTTGGTGAATGGTTTTTTCTTTTTTAAGTTCTCATCTATTGAGGTTGTGAATTCGGTGCTTAGAGATGGTCCATGGATGATTCATGGAGTCCTTATATTTCTTAATAAACGGTCTCCCTCCGTGAGCCTTCTTAAAGAAGAGTTGTCTCGTGAGGAAGAAGTTGCATCATGTCCCGTTGGTTGCTTATACATCAGATGGGTTAAGCTTAATCGCCTCGAAAATCGGTACTCCAATGATACTAGACTTATATACAAATTCCATGTGTTTAGAATCATAGGATATGACCAGTTATGCAAGAATCTTAATTGAAATTGATGCTTGTAATGGTTTTAGTGATAATCTGGTTATGGTTGTTCCTAACCTTGAAGGACCTGGATACACTAAAGAAACCATGGGAGTCGAATACGAGTGGCAACCTCCTCGTTGTAGTACATGCTTTTTATTTGGTCACTCAGTTGATAATTGTCCAAAAGCCCTTAAACGAGTGTTGAATATGGTGGAAAAAGGAAAGGGTGGATCATCCAGGGATGATGATGAAGGCTTTATTGAAGTAAAAAAGAAGAAATCTGGTGGTCAAGGAGGCATCAAAAACTTTAAGCCAGTCTCGGTGAAACCTAAAACTTAATATCGCCCTAAGGTTAACCAAACGACTGAAGAGGTTAGCCCTAAGACGACTTCTTCTGTTGGTAAGAAGAATGTCTCAACATCGGGTAACTCATCTAAAAAGAAAAACACGACGAATGCTACAACATCATATAATGGTGTCTTTCTCCTTAGTAACTCGTTTGAGGCTTTGAATGTTGATGACTCGGTTACTGTGGAAGTAGAATCGGGTAATAAGGCTTCTACATCTTGTGTGCAAGAGGGAGAGAATAGTTCTACCCCTTTAGTAGAAAAGATTCATAGATTTGAAAAACAGCTATTGGAGGGAACATGCGTGCTTATGGATGAAGATGGTAAACCTCTGAAAAATGATGATTATTCAGGTGATTATGGTAGCGAGGATGAAGTTGAACCTAGTGATAATGAAATGACAAGTTTTCTGGCTTCTAAACAATCGAGGGTTGGATATGGTACAAAGAGCTTGCTGGAACAATGGAGGGACACATATGGTGATGTTGAACAAGAATACAACTATGACATGTACGATGATGACATGTATGAAGGCAAGAAATTTTCTCACAATATTCAAACTATATGTATTAACTTGGATATCAAAGATCGAGGTTGATCAAAGAAATATATTACTTGATGATTTAGGGCCAACTCTAGTCTAGTCATTATATGTATCTTCCTTAAAGAAGTATGTTGCCTATGTAATTCGTTGAGATGTGAGATCTATTCATATCCATTGTACTGAACTGTTTTTTAAAGTGATAAATTTATCAGAAAAATCTTTTACCCAAAAAATAATTTATCTTCCTACAAATCTTTTTAATTATCTTTCTAGTTCAAAATGTCTTATTCTCAATGGATGAATCAAATTACTCACAATTTCACCATCCATTATTTTCATCACATTCTGAATTAGAAAATTTTATAAGAAGATAAATCATTTTATATTATTCTAATATATATGTTCTTAAACATAAAGATTCTATAAAACCTTGCCTGGCATATGTTATGTTATACCAATGGCCGTTTGCTATTAACAACATGTGGTGCTAAAACTTCCTAAACGTACAAATGGTGTAGAAAACATCCGTACCAAGCCCATTTATTAATTGATAAAGAATTTAAATTCATTGTTCCATAAGCAAGTTTATATTCTTACAAAATAACTTTTTTAGTAAAATAAATTATCATCAATAATATAAATAAAAATCAAGTATGAATTGCGGGAAATGGCCGAGAACATTATTGATAATTAAGTTGGCATTCTGAATTCGAGCTTCATCCATTTGTAATTTCTGTTCAGAAATATAAAAACCATCATGACCGATTAATTTAATTGTTGAGGAATGATACATCCGAAAAGAGTTTACAAAACAAAATTCACACAATGACTTGTGAAGTATTGTGGTTCAATCATATTGGATCATAATTTACCTTTGTTCTTTTTTACCTTTCACGTGTAATTGACAACTCATTATGTGAATATTATTTTGTAAATTTTGTGTGATTCTAGCATTTCACTTAATTGTTATCTCAATAACGTGGGTATATATCTAAATGATTGGACATATGCGAAGCATTGACTTTATTTCTTCTTTAATTTCTTTATGAATAACAGATAACGTTTACTTCAGGTCTACATATATATAGTTGCTCTTGTTTATTTTCATCAAGATATATCTCTTGCAATTTTTAAAGTATATTAAATCAAAAGATGCAAGCTTTGATGGGATATAGTATTAAAATTATGGTTTCAACTTTTGAAGTAAACGAGCTTAGTCATCCACACGATCATTTCAAATAACGAGTAACGACAACCAGTGTTAATAATCGATAAGGACTTGTGATAAGGCATATGTATTCAATGATTGAAAATGTCAAACTTTGTAATAGTCAAGCTCTCTTAGCAGATGATAAAGGTCGATATAAGTTCGATAACGATGATACGATGAAACACCTAATGGTAGCATGTAAGCATGGGTTGTAATGCTGATAAATACGTTCATGGATATGGCACGTAAAGGAACTCTCATGTAGCCGACTATAATGGAACTAAAATAGTGACATCAAATCCGTTTGATGTTCTTAATATGGCTGAAAATGATGTTAGGGCTGCTCCTAGTGATACAATTAGCTTTGTTGGGCTCATTCAGTGCCCAGTTGTCTCTGTCTAGATTTAAACAGAAATTAGGCTAAGTGTTGAAGACTCGTTGAGTGCAAAGCATCAGCGAGCAATGAAGGAATCACTAGTTGTAAAGCATCAGCGAGCAGTGAAGGACTCGCTGAGTGCAAAGCCTCAACGAGCAACCTCAGACGTATTTAAGTTAGAGACATCGTCAAGGAAGTCGAAGATTACTTGAAGACATACTCGTCAGTTGAGATGGATATCAGCTGATATGTAGGTGGTATACGCTGATGGTTCTAAGGAGAGTCAGGGGTGGCAATACCCTGGTAATCCTATTACCCTTTGAAGAAGAACAAGCTGAACTTGTGATTCTCCCTAAGTATGGTTTAGGCGGGATAATTCAATAAAGCAAAATGACGGGACAAAATGTCCTTGAATTAAAGCGGTACCTAAGTACGAAGTTGGTAAAAGTATTGAACAGTTGGTAGAACTGTTCATTAAAGTATGGGTGGGAAGACATGCATTTAATGTAGATGTACTTCACCACATGATTCTTGACACGTCCCAACTACCCCCACTAAGGAAGCAACCTCGTATCACTATAAATAGGGAATGTTGTAAGGAGTAAATGTTATCGCTTTTATTGTTGTTATTATAGGCATTTACTCCTTTGTCGAACTTACACATTAGTCAACTGATCCTATCAGCGAGACTACACAAGTTCGCTTGTAAACTTGATACTTTGTCAAGTTTACTTGTTCGAAAGGTAATCTTACATTGTCATTCAACTTGTGCGATCCATAGCACATTGTAATAGTTTGATTATATCAATAAAGCATTACAAGATTTGAAAGTTATTACTTGTGTTATTTACTTATAGATAAGTGTTATATTTCCATGGAGACGTGTAAATTGGGACTTTCAATTGGTATCAGAGCAGTTTGATTTATTAAACACTTTATAAACTGTTCTTTGTTTTAAACAAATCAAGATCCAATCATTTCTGAAACTGTACCACCTATCAAACCACCTTTAGGAGCAAATAATGGTAATCCTACTAGTCCTAACAAAACTAACCGTATTCCAGTTGACATCACTAACAACACAACTACAACCAATGTAGTTCAAAATGTTGTTAATGAGGATCTCCCCCAACTTCTTGATTCAAGAGGAGGTTCTCATGTCACAAATGTTCCTGCATTTGATGTAGAAGATTTTTCTAGTTGGAAAGATAGGTTCTTGGTCTACTTAGATGGTCTTGAACCTTATCTTATTGAAATTTTGGAAAATGGACCTTTTGTGCCAAAGTCATTATTGTCCACTTCTACAAACATCTTTCTTAAACCTCAAAAGCAATGGTCACATGAAGACAAACGTCTTGCTAATCAAGACAAAAAACTCAAAAGTATCATAATATCTTGTCTCCCAAATGATGTCATGATGTCTGTCATTAAGTGTACCACTGCTAAAGCTATATGGACTGACCTAATCTTAGCTCATAAGGGACCCTCGGATACAAGAGATACCAAGATTGCAGCCTTAAGACTCAAATTGAATGCTTTTAAAGCACTTAAGGATGAAAAGGTGAATGGAACATTCACAAGGCTGAAGTGCTTGTTAAATGATCTTGAAAACAAAGGTGTCTCAATTCCACAAGCTGAAGTAAATACCACATTTGTTAACAGCTTACCAAAAAATGGTCGAGTATGATTCAAACTTAGAGGGCCAATAACTTTATCAAAAATGATAGCCTAGCTACTCTGTAGGGAAAGTACAACTATGAAGAAGTCCTGATTGATCAGATCTACGAGTCAGAAACAAATAGAGTCACCATTCAGGCCTCTAACTCAAAAGCTTTAATTTCTAACAATCATTTTCAGGACATCGACTTAGATGTTGAAAAAGACACAACAGTGAATTTCTAGCTGATTTGAATGGCGAGTTTCATGACAAAGCACTTCTAGCCAATCAGAAGATGTTCTACAAGAGGTCTGGCAGAGTTGGATCAGCTAAGAAACCCATGGATAAGTCTAAAGAAATCAGTTTTGCTTGTGGTAAACTAGGTCACTTTCAAAAAAAATTGTCCTTCAAATAAAACTTCCACACCTTCCTACCCTTCTTCAAACAAAACTTATAACAAACCCAAGTTTCAATCAAATTCAACTCCTCAAATCAATCAAAATGTTGACAATCATCAAAAGGATTACAAAGGGAAATATAAAGGACTCAAACCTGAGATAGCTATCCTTACCAAAAAGATTGATGCTATGTCAAAGGGTCAACGTAAAAAATGGTAGGTTGCTGAGTCATTTGACTAGGATGATGAATCAGTGTCGTTTGAGGACGAAGAGGTTACTAGGGTCAAGGCATTTATGTCCATCGCTGAGGACGAGCCATCAGTTGGAAAGGCTGATGCTAGATCAGGTCAGTGGGTTGCAATCACCATGAAAAAAGTACAAAGAATTCTTTCTATGACAGATGGTGAGGAAAGGAAACATATCTTAGACTACACCCACGTTGATCTCCATTATGTGGAGAATCAGAGGAAAAACTTGCTCAGCAAGTTCAACTCTCTTAATCAAGAGTTATCCTCATGTAAGTCTGAATTGTGTGACCTTAAAAATACCAAAGCCCTGAACTATTCCCTTCAAAATGAGATTGCCAAATTAAATTTGGAAAAAGAATCTATGAATGATGAGATCTCTGAACTAAAAAAGGTCATTGAGAAATAGACCTCTAGCAAAGTCACCCTTAACCAACAAGGTCAACTTTGGTATGAACAAAAAATCAAATTTATGAAAATAGATTTAGATGATAAAACAGATGTTCTAACATACCATAAGAAATTGTTGGCTAAAGCTCAAAAAGAATCATTCTTCAAAAAATCTTGGTAAAATTGTAAATTATCATATGAGTGCCAGTGATAAATTTGGGCTCGGGTATGGTGATTACAGATA
>BQNB010193855.1:0-11502 GCA_026074375.1 Tanacetum coccineum
AAATCGAACCACTTTGCTTACAAAAAAAACAAAACACGAAACAAACAAACAAAAAACTAACACGAAACAACCACTAAAACTAACAAAAACTAAACCCACCCGTGGCTCTGATACCAAATGTTATCCCAAAAGCTTAATCCATTTCACAACATAAGCTATACCAATAAGCAAAATAGTAGAAAAGAGAAGAGAGAAAAGTTGGAAGATTTATTAGAGAGAAAACTAGAGATGGAAGATTACACACACACACAAACTATGCAAATGGTAACCAACACCCTCTCCATGTGTGGAGAGGGTTCTATTTATACCCTTGAGCCATGAGTGGCTTATGGGCTTTCTAACTTGGGCCGGGCTTGGCTTTTCTTGGGCTTTGAGCCCGCAACACGGACAATATTAGATTACAAACCAAGCCCGTTGAACCCGTCTAGCCTATTACAATACAAGACCAATTACGACTAATAAGACCGATAACATTCTTGTTCGACTTATATACAATTAAGGCTAACAAACATTAAACAAGTTCTTGGTAGGTGACATGTGAGATCCTCTTGAGGATCAAGATTGTGACAACTGGAAAGAAACGACGATGTGATTCTTTATGAATCAAACTTGTTCCAGGAAGTGAATTGACGAGTAGTTTTTGAAAAACCTTTCGATGTGTTCAACAACTGAATTTTCTAGCACATCAAATGTGTATATCTTTCAAAACAAAAGTGTTTCTGATGAAAATTGATCTTTAGATTATAAAACTCTCGATGTGTAACAAAACTCTTTCCAGAGTGACACACGACTGATTTTCAAATCAATTTCTCATTAATCAGTGGGTTTTAATCCATTGGTTCACTCATTCTGTGCTTTGTCTACTTTGAGACGCTCCGGTTTGAGAACGGCTAGCGCAGCTGCGAAACCCTGTCAAGGAGATTCTTTGGAATTCTACCTGATCATAGGCAGTATTTATACTGACAAACGGGGAACCGTGGTTCTTGCAACCTTATTCAACGAAAGTGACAAAGACACTTTCGTGTGTTTATTACTAACATATACTTGCAGGAATCCCTACGGTAGCAGCTGCTTGACAAAGACATGTCAATTCACAACCCCATGCTCACACTTCATATTCCTAATCAAAGACATCATGATAGCTGAAAGACTTACAACACAGCTTTCGCTACTCTGATGCTTGCTATCATGATCCAGAAAAGTGTGAGCATGCCGGTCCGAAGGTCACAACATCACATGGAGGCAATACTTCACAACAAGGATGATTAAGAGATTTACTGTGGCTGATGATCTCAAAGAAAGCTCAAAGATCACACAAGTCTAAGGAACAAAACTCAAGGACCACTACAAGATGTACAATGAAGTCAATGAATAAAGAATCAAAGTATACGAGCTAAAGTCAGAATAACAACTCATAGAATGCTAAAATTCAAATTGTATTTTCTGGGGTGACCTCCCTTAGGGGGAGATTGTTAGGATTAAGAAAAAGACTCGGTCACCCCATGCTTTCTTATATTTAGCATAGCTCATAGTTTTTATTAGTAATCGTATGATTTTTGGTGTGGGCCGGGTCTTTACCCACTGTAAGCCCACACCATAGCCCGTTTTATGGGGCATTTTTGTAAGAACTATTTAAACCCTCTCCACACATGGAGAGGGTGTTGGTGAAATCATTTGACACACACTTTTAAGTGTGTTTTTCTCTAGTTTTCTCTCCATCCATCTCTCTCTCTCTAAATTTCTCTCTCTAAAGATGATTACGTCCATCTTTGAGCTACCTAGACCACCGGATCTAAATTTCTTTGATTCTAACAAAATTTTTTTACGAATAATAATGTAAAAAGGTTTTTTTTAAAATTAAAAAAAACATTTTTTAAGTGAGAAATGCAAAAATCATCCCTGTGATAGCAAAAAGACAACAATACCCTCATATATAGTTGCACCATTAAAAATTAGACCCTCGTTAATAATTAACGAGAAAAGAATTTGCACCGTTAGTCCAAGGGATGTATCGTGTCCCAAAACATTGACGGAGGGATGTGTTTTGGACAATTATTTAACGAGGGACGTGAGACGGTTTTTTGATAAACCACAGGGATGATTTTTGCACTTCTCTCTATTTAGAAGGATATTGACGTAATATTAGATTTTTTCAAGGATATACATGAAATTCTCCCAAAAAGGTTAAAAAGAACATGATTGAGTGTGTTTAAATGAAAAAATAACTGTATATTTTTTTGTGAATTTAGTGTAGGAGAAAATGACCCGTACTCCAATAAGTAGTAGATGACGCAAAGTACTTCATATTGTCGAGATTCTTAATTCACTTGTTAGTGTTTTTAATGTGGTATTCATGACTTGGCTTCGTCTATCAATGCTACGTATACAAATCAATAGGCCTCTATCGAAGAGTAAAAAGCAAAAAAAGGCATGAGAGAATGATTTGGTTAAATAGGCTAACACGAGAATCAGACAACGTTTGTGTTAGTCAACTCCGAATGGATAGAAGTACCTTTGTTAGATTGTGTGAGATGGTAAGAGATATTGCCGGTTTAAAAGGCACAACGAACATGACATTACAAGAAATTAGTTGCTCTCTTTTTATATGTATTGGCTCATCACAAAAAGAATAAAACTATTAGCTTACTTTTCTTACGAAGTGGGGAAACCATTAGTCGACAATTTAATCGTTGTCTTCTAGCCATCTTGAAATTACATGACGTGTTGCTTCAAAAGCCACAACCCGTTACTGATGATTCTGATGACAATCGTTGGAAGTCTTTCAAGGTAACTTCTAATTAATTTTTTTTAGAATTGTGTTATCGTTTCGTGAATTGTTTACTATTTATTGGTGATTATGAAAATTAAAGGGGTGCTTAGGTGCTTTAGACGGGACATCAATTAGAGTCACACCTCCATCGGATCAAAAACCAAGGTACAACACTAGAAAAGCAGACATAGCAACAAATGTATTGGGTGTTTGTTGTCCAAATATGCAATTTATATATGTTTTGCCCGATTGAGAGGGTTCCGTACATGACGGTCGAGTGCTAAGAGATGCCATAAGTAGGCCCGATGGTCTTAAAATTCCTCAAGGTATGAGCGAAAGATATTTATTTTTCTCTATATCTTTAACGTGTATTATATACAGTAATTTTTACTTTTTGACTATGATAATTTTTTCTTATAAGTTGTTAAGGCTGTTATTATTTAGTGGATCCTGGATATTGCAATGCTCCCGGCTTTCTAGCCCCTTTTCGAGGCCAACGATATCATCTCAACGAGTTTCATGGTCATCGACCACAAAGTGTTGCTGAATATTTTAACATGAAACATTCGAAGGCTAGGAATGTGATTGAAAGATGTTTTTGATTACTGAAAGGGCGTTGGAAGATATTAGCTTCCCCGTCCTTTTTCCCGATCACTACTCAAGTCCACATTATTCTAGTATGTTGTCTTCTACATAATCTAATAAGGAAATACATGAGAGTTGATCCGCAAGAGTTGGAACAAGATGAAGAAGATGAGATCAAACATGAAGAACCATTAGTAGAAGAAGCTTGTTTATCACATATCAGTCCGACCGATGAATGGTATAACTTTAGAGATGGTTTAGCACATCAAATGTTTAATACGTGGAGAGAAACATCAAATCCATAATTCAGTTTCATGACAACTTGTGGCGTATAAAGAAAATGACCATCGATGTTCGAATATGGTTTCTGTGTTGACTCAGTTTATTAAAAACATGAGTTCTAAGGCATTGTTGTTATCTTTTGGAGGTTATGCTGACTTTTGAGCGCTAACGTATGTGGTGGTTTTGAGGTTTAAAAGCGTATATATATTTTCTTATGCTAAGTTTGTCCAGGTTATTGTAAAATGTATGGTTATATTGCCAGTGGTTATTTCGAATGATGAAATGGTCTTGATGTGTTATGCGTTTTGTGTTCAATGATCATCGGTTTATATCAGTTTAATACTCCATCCGTCCATAAATAAGTGTTCACTATTGACTTTTAAAGTCTTTTTCTATCAACTTTGACTTTAAATTATTTTGTTTGTGTTATATAATACTTAACGAAAATCATATCAATGAAAATACATTTAAAACTCAATCCATTCATATATTTTAAATCAAGTATTATATAACACAAGAAGAAATAATTAAGGTCAAAGTTGCGTAAGAATGACTTCAAAAGTCAATAGTGGACACTTATTTAAGGACGGAGGGAGTAACATTTTGGTATTTTTTATACTAGTTTTAATGCCCGTGCATGCACGGGGTTTAAACATTATGTTTTTTTTAAATATATATATAATTTTTATTTTTTGGTTTTATAAGTTATGTATAGAGTATTATAGAAATTATATGAAGAGAATAAATTTATTAAATCTTTTATAAATTACGTAGTAAGATAATTAGTAATATTTTTTTTTTGATTTACCTGTTTTTTGATTCGATATTGTAAGCCAACTAATCCTAGCGAAACTACCTTTTTAGGTAGCCCGAAGTCGGCTGAAGTGAACCTCCGAAGCCACAAGGGGATTAATTTTCTCCTCGTTATATTCGAACCATTGTCTTCCACTTTAGAAAATATGTCAATGAAATAAATACTTTTTCAGAAATTCAATTGTTATAATTTTAGTACGTATTAAACCAAAAGAAAAGAAAATGTAATTTCTTTTAAACCCATCAATGAATAGCTAGAAAACTCTTTTTCTTTATATACGATAATTTATGTGCTTCGACGTTTTTCTATTCGGTTGTACAACATGATTTTATACCGATAATGAAAAATTCACTAAAAAGTCTTGGGGTAGATTTGAGATGTGATTAAATAATGTTAAATCTTTGTTTGAAGTAAGAAGTATTTGCGTTTGTTGTATTTTAAAATATAAAGTCTAGCGGTATAAAGTTTAAGGGGTTATTTGTTTATTTTTTAAAGTTATAATATAATTTGTAAATTTATAAATTTACACTTAACTCCATATAATTTATTTAAAATTAAAATTAAACCACTAAAGTTTTTTTAAATACCTCCTCTTTTTTCAAGTTTTTGTTTTCATAAATTTGACACATATATTTTTATGTGTTTTTTTTCTACATCAAAATTCTCCACCAAAATTTTTTAATCTTGACAAAATTAATTTAATTTTGACTTTTTATTGACCAATCAGAATGCACGATTTTGCCTACGTGGCAAAATCAAGCCATCTGATTGGTCCAACTTTGTAATTCATAAGATTCAATTTGATAGAAAACTCCGAAATGATGTAATTCTTTTATTATATATAAAAGATTTAAGTTGACTTTTCTTTTTATATAAAGTTGACTTTTCTGTTATAGCATATCTGTATCGAAATGTGATAAACAAACATCATTTATGAAAATGACTTTTATACCTGTGTGCAACCAAACAACATTTTTAAAATAGTGAAACTTAATCCTAAACCAACCATCTATAAGTCCCACACTTAAAGTGAACCCCAACTTCAAACCAAACACATTCATCTAATTGGGGGTACTTGTGTATTTTAAGTTTGTTTCAAATTACACCCTTTAATAATTGTATATTACTCTGCCTTCCCACAACTTTTTATCTTTTAATTTTTGACACATGTATTTTTTAACTTAAATTTTTCATAAAATCAAATTTGTAAACACGTTTTCCAAATAAAGAATTATTTAAGTTTTCTTAATTGAATATACTTAAAATAAATAAATAATTATTAAAAAAATGTTGCATAATAAGGTATGATTTGATTTTTTTGAAATACAAAAGTCTCCACTTAAGGTTTTGCTTTCTTATATAAAAGATTGATATAAAATTTAAAATTACAATTATATATATAATCATTTGAGATGTGTTGACCTACTGTTCATCGAGCACTGTAGCTACAGTGCTACAGTGCTGGGCCAGAAATTTTAGCCCAAAAATTTGGGCCGGCCCAATTAGTTTTTTTTCTTTTTTAAATTGTTGGGACAAAATAGGGAGGAAAAAAATGTTACAAAAGTACCGACGCATTCAGATAAAAAAATACCCGCGGTAACATTTCCGAATTGATTTAAACAGTGTCATTTCACACCATGAGAACAAAAAAATAAATTCACAAAAAAAATATAAAATAATAAAATAATAAAAAAATAAAATTTTAACGCCACGCAACAACGCGTAAGACCATAAAAAAACTACTAAAACGCAACAACGCGCGAAAAATTAACGCACCGCAGTAACGTGCAGGAAAAAATAAACTTACACTATTAAACATAAAAAAAACGAGCCAAAAAAAAATTTAAATAAATAAATAAATAAATATAACGCCGTGCAACAACGTGCGAAAAATTAACGCCCGCAGCAACGCGCGGATATCTTTGCTTGTTTACTATTATAAGAAGGAACACAAATATATGTATCATGTGATGTAGATATATGTGTGCCGACATATCATGAAAAGAGACAAATATCCATAATAGTTTTTGTAATTTTGAATTTTTGCTCGGAATTGAAGATGGCAAATATTGAGGGGTTAGTCCAAATCCTAATAGGCCTATGAACCAAACGCATCCTAATAGTAATGGTACGGTGAGATTAGATTATCAGAAGGGTTTTGGTGGTGTTGTCGCATATGACCTCTACTTAAAAGGACTCACATTTTTATTAGTTTTGCATATAAATATATATACTGTTAAACATATATGAGCTATGTAATCAAAGTTTATATGCAATTTCTCTTTTAATTTACAAGTGTGATGTGACCTCTTTTGTCGTTATTGCTTAAGGCTACCGAAATCTACAGAACGTCCCTGGGTACGATGGTGGTGTGATCCTATGCTACATCAGCGCAACACCAGCATCTAAACCCATCATCAAACCCTTGTAATGGTTATCACATGTCTTGATATATTGGGTAAAACTAGACTTTTGCTTACACTTTTTTGAAATGTGTAAGTAAACATGTACTTTCACTTACACTTTTTCTTGTGTGTCATTAAAAATTGTGTCACTAAAAACCCTTTTTTTTTGTAGTGCGTGTAGTAGAGGTTGTCGCATGAAGTTGGCGTCAACAAGGCTAACCATGCGTGAGGATATGCATCGTTACGGGCAGTTTAAATAAAAATTATAAAATTGTTTATAATAATGTCAATCGTTGATATTCAATGACCACGCTTTCCGATTTTATTATTATTAATTTTGTGAAATTTCTTTATAAAGGCACATTTTCAAAATTAACCAGACATTTCAAATTTTCAATAGAAAATCACAAAACGGGTAAAGATTGCCCAAAGTTTATATCGCTAATAATGCTTATAGGGCCGTTTTTCAAAAAAATTGATATCTCCAATGGGCCAAAATTGAAAACCTATATCACACTGTCTATCCTGGTGACCTGGTGTGCTTTCCGTATTAATAAGGGGGTATTATATACTCCGTATCACACAATATTGAGAACCCAAATAAGATATTTGTATGTGCGACTTTAAAAAATTTATGTAAGACAAGCCACATACTACTTCGTATGATACTTACCGAACGTCTCAACCAAGACCACAACCGCTTGGTTAATTAGCCGTTCCCGAACTTCTAGACCAACCAACAGGGCTTTGGTATACATGTTACAATGCATGACTGTAATAACCGATTCTAAATGTTGATTAGAGAGTTGGCTAGTAAAGATCAAAGACTTGCGGTATGCTGGCGAACTTTATATTCCTTATTGTGCCAGTGTGCCACTATTTACCAACCTTGAATTTTGTATACAAATTTAACTTGATATTATTAGTTTATGACCTATGATTATGCTCCTAATAGTATGTATCATAGCTAAACTTAGAGTTGAGTTACCAAACCAATTAGCCCTTTTTCTCGCGCCAACTTCTTGGATCGTCGCCACCATATATCTCCTTTTTAAAGGCACTGATATCCTTTGTGCGCTGGCTTTTGTGCTGCCGACATCCTCAATCAATGTCTTTACGATTTCTTCCAATAAAAAGAACATTTCCGAACGATTGATACCTGTCATTGAATAACCAGGAATAATACTTTGACCTGGGAAATCAAATATAGTATTAATGTTATGTATGCTTCGAATGGGATCATTGGAGTATATAACTAGTTATTACTAGTATATTTTAACATTTTGTCATATAAAAGGATTGTGTCACTATCAAATCCAATTGAAATAATCAAACAATGATTAAAATTAGACCTGCAAAATTAGTTAAAAATATCCAGGTAGATTCTTTTTTGACCAAATCCTAGTTTGATTCGTTAAATCTAAAAATACTGTATTTTTTTCGACAACTAGAGATTCAAAGCCCAAACCTAATGGACCATGGGTTTCCTCTTTTGGAAATTTTTTGTTGGTTGTAATATTTTATGAATATTTATTAAGCTTGGATCAGATATGTTATTATGCTGAGATTTAATATAATGAAAACGTTTACATCCCGATATGTCATTACATGAAATTCGTCTGAGAGAACTGAAAGCCATCTCCAAATAGGGACGACTTCTTAAGAATAGAATCTAGAGCAAATACTTTTGTTTACTAATTAAGATTTCGTTTCTTGGATAGCAGGGATAACTTCACTAAAATATCCAGTAAAGTAATAAACTTTTCTTTAATGCCGCAGATTTAGATTAAGTAACCCTAAAGTATATTTATTGATTTCGATTGGTGATTATATTTCATCTTTAGCACGTCGAAGTATTACCCTTTTATACAATAGCGAAACAAATGATTGCGTTTTGAGGACACAAAAACGACGTCTTTTAGGGGATGGGTTGGATTGTTTAAGGCCGAATTGGCCAAAACGACGCTGTTTCCGGATGAAATGCAGTCATTTAGGGATGACATTTGCAGTTTTAGAAGGGTATTTAACCAAACGACTTCGTTTTGCTCCTTACAGTTTTAAATATATAAAAAAAAACGCACAGAAGACACACACATAAAATAAATCTTGAACACAGACGATGGGAGAGATCGGAACATGCTACCAATGGCGGATCCAGAATTTTTAATCGCACGTGGCACAAAAAAAATATTAATTTTCAAGTTGTTCAACATCAATGCTAAGATGCTCAATTTGAATATTACAATGTAATTTTATTAACGAAAAAAAAGACTATAAATGTCTTAAGATCAAATGATCATTTTCTATGTCATGAAGAATTTATTCGCAATACTCCTGTATTAGTGTAAACGAAATAATAAGATTTTAAGGTTGCGTTTAGTTGGAGAAAATTTTTCCTAGTTTTGTGTTTTCAAATTTGTAAAAAAAAAGGAAATTTATTTTCCATAAAACATAGAAAACGCGTTCATATGATAGTGTTTTCCATTCTCAAGAAAACAAAGAGGGTTATAAAGAAAACAAGGAAAACAAATAAAATGTGTTTTGTAGTTTCCATTGTTAAGTTGGGAAATGCATGTTTTGTGTTTTGTAGAGAATTTTGTTGGAAAACAATGATTTGGACGCGAACTCTGTTTTTCTTGTTTTACACAAAACATTTTGTGAAAACAAAAATGTTTTCCTCCAACTAAACGCACCGTAAACTTTTTTTTACATAACTATTGTATATTTAAACACTCTCGTTCAAACTCTATCTAATATTATGACAATGCATCAGCCGGCATATGAAACCTATATAAACAATATATTGTGCAAGGTTTTTTATAACCTCAAATTAGTAATTGGCTCATTTTTAATTAAGAGCTTAAATTGTCAATTTTGAAAACATATTCGCACCTATATGTAAATAAAAGTAAATAGTTTGAACAAAAGTGTAACATCAATAAACTTAAGTGGTCAATTAATATAAACTTGAGGGGTCAGAAATGGATATAACTCAAAGTTATCATATTCCTCCCGTTTCATATCTCGTTTGAACCATTTTTTCGGAGTAAGCTAAAAAAACTGTTTTTTCATACAAACGTTTACTGCTTGTCGGGATTTTTCATGTGTGACACGTGCCGCACCTGGCCAAGCACTAGATCTGCCCCTGATTGCTACGAATATTGTTTGTTGCATATAAGTGATACATTTTTATCTTTTCACTTAATTCGTGTCTGGTGTTAATGAAAAATGGGGTTTGTGGATTCATCGATTTTAAGTTATAATTGTTTTAGAGTTTTTGGTCGGAATGATGGGTAGGATAGGTAATTAATTCTGACATATGATAATAGTTGGCTGAAAGTTCGAATTTAGATATTATGGTTTGTTTTAGTTGTTTATTTTTAAGATAAAGTGGTTGCATGTTATAATGTTTCATGGTTTTGTGGATCTGATTGGGATATTGTTGTTACATGTTGTAGTTTAGCATTTTTTTTCCTTGCGATTTATGTCAATTGTTGATTGTTAACAGGAAGTGTTGTTGCGTGTTGTAATGTTGCAGGTTTTTTGTGGATATAATTTGGATATTGTTGTTCCATGTTGCAGTTTTGCATTTTGTGGGTTGATTTAAGCCCGTGTTGTTTGTTGTCGTTTTGTTTTACACAAATAAAGTTATAGTGGATTGGTTAGTTGGTTTGTCGTGATTTTGACGTGATTCGTTTATCCGATAGTGTGCAAAATGAAAGTGTTTGATTTTTGCACGGCTGTAGCGGTTTGATCGGTAAGGTTAGGCATGATTTTGGCGTGGCAGAAAAACAACTATCATAAAGGTATGCTTTGTTCTACATATTGTTTATGCAATGTGGTGCTTGCATTGGACTGTTTAAGGGTTAAATTTGTGTTTTGCCGAGTAAACGACACTCTTAAAAGTTGAGTTATCGTAAAATGAAACCATTTAATTTTTGCGTGGATGTAGCGGTTTGGTCGGTAGGTCAAGTGTGATTTTGGCATGCCAGATAAACGGTATCATAAAGGTAAGGTTAATTTTTGCAACCACTGTATTCAGTGTGGTGCTTGCGTTGGACTGTTTAAAGGTTAAATTTGTGTTTGGCAGGTAAAACAACGCCTTTTAAAGTTAAGTTATCGTGTTTTTTATTATGCTTAAACCAACCGATGTTGTTGCCTTTATATAAGTGATACTATTTTGTTTTATAAAGAAAGAACCATTATTTTATACGATAACCTGCAAGTCTATAATGGTTTGATCATTGGTTGTGTTTAGAAATAAGCTCTGATGTTTGAGATAATGTTTAAACTAAGCGATATTGTCAGTTGCATAAAAGTTATGTCGTTTTGTTTCATAAACAAAAAATTTGTTACTTGGTGCGTCTGCATAAAATCTAAATTTATGTTACAGACAGTACAATGCGTGTAAAAAAACACAGTTATAGTCCAGAAGCCAGAGTTTTTTAGTTTTGCGAAAACAACACCGTTTAAGGTTCGACGTTTATAGATGACCTATAATGTTTGAGATTTTGCTTAGGGTAGGCGATGTTGTTGGTTGCATTTTAGTCATGTAATTTTTTTAAATTATTCCTTGCTTGGTCGCATGTATGTTACCATTAATGTGTTTTGTTAGTGGTTTGTGAGTTTGGTCTTGATAATATCCA
>BQNB010193856.1:0-11501 GCA_026074375.1 Tanacetum coccineum
GTTAAAGTGTTGTCTTTAGGTTAGTCGGCTAAATATAAATATAAAACCTGATAATCATAAATAACACCTATACAACGACACATCAAATTTGCATACGGTATACCCTCAAACACCCCTTTATTAAAAACCTAATAAAGCTTACAATTTGTGGAAGAAGAACGAATAACTAGCATCACCCCTCATCTCTATTTATAGGGATGAGGGGGTAGAATACTTTCCTAATTCGAATAGGAAACTCCTTGCCTTGAAAGGCAAGATTAACTAATCCTAGTTATAGTCTATTCCTAATTTAAATTATAAAGTACACTTAACCCCTAACCTATGTTTAAATTTACTCCTAATATTCCTACATGTAAAATGTAAAATATATTATAATTTATTTATATAAGAGTTAATTACTTAAATTTGGATATGAACTATCTGAATAGATTAAATTCAGATTAGATGGGTGATTTAGAAAGGAATGTGACAAAGGAAGAAATAAAAAGGGTGGTATGGGATTGTGGTACTGATATATTGGGATATCATGGAAAAGGATGTCGTCAATGCGGTGTCTTATTTCTTCACAGAAGGTACCTTTCCCCAAGGTGGTAAATGCATCTTTTATTGCTTTGATCCCTAAAATGCAAGATGCTAAAGTGGCAAAAGATTATAGACCGATTAGTTTGATTAGTAGTTTGTATAAAATTATTGCTAAGATTTTGGCGAATCGTCTTGTGGTGGTATTGGGAGATTTAGTTAGCGAAGTTCAATCCGCTTTTATCGCTAATAGACAAATCTTAGAAGGTCCTTTCATTCTGAACGAATTAATTCAATGGTGTAAATCCAAGAAATAACAAACTATGATTTTCAAAATTGACTTCGAGAAGGCGTATGATTCGGTTAGATGGGATTATTTGGATGATGTTTTAAATAAGTTCGGTTTTGGTACAAAATGGAGGGGATGGATTCATAATTATCTTCATTCCTCTAAAGGTTTGATTCTTGTGAATGGAAGCCCTACTAGTGAATTCCATTTTCGAAGAGGTCTTAAACAAGGTGATCATTTATCTCCGTTTCTTTTCATATTAGTTATGGAAAGCCTTCACCTTTCCTTTTAAAACGGTGTGAATGAAGGCCTTTTTAAAGGTGTGTCGGTGGGTTCGTCATTACAATGATCTCATTTGTTTTACGCGGATGACGCTATTTTTATGGGGCAATTGAGTGATTCAAACATCATTACTACTGTCCATGCTTTAGATTGCTTTCATAAAGCTTCGGGTCTTTATATGATTTTGCAAAAAAGTAAATTGTTGGGGTTTGCTGTTGAAGATGAGAAAGTGTCTAGAGCTGCGATGAAGATGGGATGTTGTACTTTGAAGACGCATTTCTCATAACTTGGTATAAAAGTTGGTGGAACGATGTATCAAATAAAATCTTGGGACGAGATTGTTGATAAGTTGCAATCTCGACTTTCCAAGTGGAAAATGAAAACCCTTTCTATTGGAGGACGATTAACTCTTCTAAAATCGATGTTGGGTTCGACTCCTATTTACTATATGTCTATGTTTAAAGTTCCATCTAAAGTTCTTAAATGTTTAGAAGATATCAGACGTCAATTTTTTAATGGGGCCGATCCAAAGGAGAAAAAGATGTCGCAGGTGAAATGGAGTAGGGTTTTGGCGTCGAAAGATAAAGGAGGGTTGGACGTGTCGAGTTTTTTTGCTTTAAATAGAGCTTTATTGCTTAAACGGGTGTGGCGTTTTCGCAATGATAGGAATTCACTTTGGACAAGGTTTATTAGAGCTTTGTATGGAAATAGTGGAAGTATCGAAATGCCTTCTATAGTTTCATACCCTTCTATAAAAGATTTCGTGCTGCTAAAAATAAATCATAATGCACTTGGGATTAGCGTCGAACGCCAAGAGATGGAGTGGAGATGGAGCAGCTTAGAGATATGATATCGATCGTCGAATGTGTGGAGCTTGCTGCAATGCATGACAGGTGGATTTAGTCTTTAGTGGACTCGGGTGAGTTTTTAGCGAGAAAGTTTATTGATGATCATCGGCTGTTAGGTTCCCCTCATAAGACGCGATGGGTTAAAGTGGTTCCTATAAAAATAAATGTCATGGCGTGGAAAGTCAGGTTCGATTTTTACCTACTCGGTTGAATTTGTCTCGCAGAGGTTTCAAATTACTATCAATCTTATGCCCGAATTTCAATAAGGAGGTTGAATCCACAAGTCATATTTTCTTTGCTTGTTCGATGGTGAGAGATCTATATCGTACGTAGCTTTATGGTGGGATTCAAGTTACTCGGAGTTTTATTCTTATGATGAATGGTTGGAATGGTTTCAAGCTCTCAAAATGCATTCGAAACATAAGGATATGTTGGAAGGGGTTTTTATGCTATGTGGTGGCTCGTTTAGAATTTTCGAAACAAGTCTCTATTTGATTCAAAGAGTCCTTCTAAAGCGATTATCTATGATGTTTTAGTTTCGCGTTCGTTTTATTAGTGTAGATTTAGATGCAAGGCTAGATTTAGTTGGTTAGAGTGGTTGAAAAATCTGAATCTTATTTCTTTGTAATCTTTTCTAGCATCTTGCTAGTTATTTTCTAATAAATCCGCCGTTCAAAAAAAGAGAGTTAATTACTTAAATGGTCACAGTGGTTTGTCGGGTTTTTCCACAAATGATCCCTCGCAAGATTTTTTAACGGGTCTTCTCTCTGTGGCTTTGACCTATTACGGGTTTGGTCCCTCTGACTAACTTTCGTTAGTTTTTTCGTTGTCTCTCAAAGTAGGGATAGGTAATTCAGTCTTTTACCTTTTGGCTGTCTTTTTTAGAATAGTAAGCCCGGTTGACTTTTTAGCATCACCTAAACTTCTACACAATTAGTTCACTCACACCTAAATTTCTAAACATTAATCTCTCTCACTCACCCCCAAATTATCCACATGTAAACCCTAATTTACTCACCTCGAATTACTAAGCCATAAAATCTTGAATCAGTTAGCTTAAAGTTCAATTGAAGATGTTGAATAATAAAGGTAACTAATCACTAATCAGCTTGCTTATTCGTATGCTTATCTACTTATTTCATTTTTTGTGTACACATCTTCTTAGGAGTTATGGATTTTTTTTGATTATGAGTTTAGGAGTTTAGGATTTTGGTTATTTGTGTGCTTATTTGTTTAGAAGTTTATGATTAGGGATAATAGGACTAAAGTAAAGCAAGCAAGGCCTAAAAGGCAAGGTCCTTAGGTAAAGGATAAGCTTAGTTGAATTATGATTTTGCTTATTTGTTTGCTTATTTGCTTATTTGAGCCTACCTTGACTACATTTCCTATTTCATTTCCTAAATTCATTACGCATTGGCAGCTACATCCTCACCAAAGTCTTTGATACTGAAAGTTTAATGGAGTTAAACCTTGATATCAATGATTAATGAGATATTGATGCCTGCTAAAAGAATATCATCCACATAGATTAGGAGAGCTAAGGCATCTGTTCCTTTGAAGTATGCGAAGCGTGAGGAATCTGCATGACTTTAAGTGAAACCAATAGAGAGTAGAAAGGTAGTAATTAACTAACTACTAACAAACTAATACTGGTTGGTACTCTGTTTCTTGTAGTAGTGTTGACTATGGAGCTTGTACCATTACTTCCTTATAATTATGAGTGAAATCCTTTAACTACATTTTTTACTTAGTTCTATTACAGTGATTCCCTCTATCCACTACAATATAAGTAATGATCCATGCAAAAATATTTTTAAAACCAGTACACTTAACAGTTCTCAAAACCCTAGCAGTCTACAAATATTTTCATTACCTTTTAAAACCTTCAAACTCATCATCTTTATCTTAACACAATCATTTATCACTTTTTAACTTTCAAGCTTATCAATTTCAACCTCACATCTTCCATTATAACATATTTTTTTGTTAATTTGTTCTTACTTGCAGAGTAATTATCATTAGTTTAGATAGTAGCTTTGATTTAGAAAGTACATATGGTCCATCTTCTTTTGACTTCAGCTCAGACAATAGCTGTGGGGAGATTGTATATAGCTCTCCTGACATTGTATATAACAAAGAACCATCTAAATCATTGCTTAAATAGTATGATGATTCAACAGATGAGGACATTGAAGAATTATGGTTTCCAAAGTTAGGAGGTAAAAAGACTAAAGCTTTCGGGTTATCAAATTCAAAGGCTAAATCTTTTTTCTTATCAATTTCAATGGCTAAATCTTCAATATTGTCTAAAGCATCCGGGTCATCTTCTTCAAAGGCTAAAGCTTTAGGGTCATCACTGTTGGGTTTTTACATCTATTTAACCATTTAAATATATCACGAGTACGCAGCGGAAAGATTAAACACGTATAGAATAACATAGTTAACAAGGGATTAGAGATGTGTACCTTTTAGCAATAAATGTTACACCTCCTTGAATATACACGTATGTATAACACCACGCAAAACCACTAGGATCAAAAGAATAATCCCTCTAAGTCGACACACACAATACGTTCTTAGCAAACAACGAGGTATGCTAGTACTAGCAGTGTTTAGCAAATGACCACCTTCGTCTTTGATTCAATCAACACACAAGCAAAACCTCTACGTATGTGGTATAAAACCATAAAACCAAAACCCTAAAGGGTAGTCGGTTCGATCGCACGACCAAGGGTAGAAAACGAAACCCTTGGTGGGTTTTGGGATTCGGTCGAACACAAGGAGAGCACAAGAAGAGTTTTAGGGTTTTTGGATTTCAAGTTATGAGAGAAAACAATGAACCAAAGCCCCTATTTATACACCTCTTAGCTTAAAGAGCAAGCAAGCAATCCCACCTCCTCAAGGAGATGGAGTTCGACTGGTATAAGGAAACAAAGGGGTGAACCGAAACTTTCCTTTTCCCGATTTTGCATATTAGTCCTTTAACTTTTAATGACTAATATAATTCTTGTTAAACTTTTAACGATCGTTCATTAAACAATAATATATTACATTGATATATTAATCATTGTTCTACATATTAACGTGTACGTCCCTGTAGGCTCGAATAGATTTCCAGACATATATTACTTATACGTGGACATATTCCAATAGCGTGTTAAAAATAGATATGGATCAATAACATTGGTAAGCATCTAGCAACACGCCAATGCTCCCAGAAATATCCGAGTGTGGTTTCTTAAAGACAAGGATAAATGAATTATGAATTTACAATCCTTTTGTTTCAGATACCGTGTTAAAAATAGATATGGATCAATGTCATTCCATTATTTAACGATTCTGTTTCTCATATATGTAACTAATCCAGATTACTGAAAATCAATGAGATATATCTACATGAGTTTTTGGGTACGACCATACACATCTGATTAATTCTACGAGGGGCCCAGTGGCATCATTCTTCAACTATTGAAGGAACAAATTCTTTATTGACTACAAGTGTCAAGTCATCATGCATTACAATCACTTATAAAATAGCCCTTATTAGTCACCTTTTTTCAGGATAACTTATACTAGATCAAGAAGGATTATCCACACATGCAAGACCTACTTGCATCTCAAGTCTAAGGATTTTGTAAATAAAATCACTTACAAGATTTTCTTAATGACGATGATCCATAAAGTAATATTCTTGTTAGTCGGGGAAATCCAATATTCATCTTATGAATATTATGTGAGTTTGGTGGACACATCCTTTATATCTACACCAATCACTCAGATTTGTCTTAATTTAACAATATTCCCATATTGTTAATCGAAAACGGATTAATTTAGAATAACAAATATTATTCATGGATTTAAACATGCAAATATAGGACATAATATAAGTTAAAAATAACAAAATACCAAGTATCATTATCATAAAATAAATTGTTCAAACATCCCTTATCCAAATACTAAAACACAGATCTACATGAAACTACTAGCTAAATGAGGTCATATGCTCCTAGCATGTTGAGTAAGCTTTCCATTAGGTAAAGCCTTCGTAAAAGGATCAACTAGATGATCATCTGTGTGCACTTTAAGAAGATTTATTTTGCCCAGTTCAATACACTCGCGAACATAATGATATCTTCTATGATAGTGTCTGGCGCCTTTTTGAACCCCTGGTTCGTTAGCAATAAGAAGTGCGACAGAATTGTCACAAAACATCTTAATAGGTTCGTTTATTGTTGGTACTATACCAAGCCCTGAAATAAACTTCCTAATCCAAACAGCTTCCATTGCAGTTTCTGAAGTAGCAATATATTCAGCTTCTGTAGCAGACATTGCGGTAGTACTTTGCTTGGAGCTTTTCCAGTCCACCGCGCCTCCGTTCAAAACAAAAACATATCATGTTCGAGACTTGATGTCATCTCTATCTGTTTCAAATCCAGCATCGCAGTAGCAATCAACTCGAAGTTCAGCTTCTGGATTTCCACCTTAAACCAAAAATATATCTTTAGTATTTCTTAAATAATTAAGAATATTTTTCACATCAGTCCAGTAAGGTTCACCAGGATTCTGTTGGAAACGGCTTGTTATATTTTGTACGAACGCAACATCAGGTCTAGTGCATTTTACTGCATACATAATGGATCCCACAGCTGAAGCATAAGGTACATTTTGCATACGCTTCACCTCTTCAGGTGTTGAAGCACCTTGTGTTTTTTTCAAGTCAAGTCTTTCTTGCATGGGGATATGACCACGTTTGGAATTATCCATCCTATATCTCTTCAAGATCTTATACATGTAAGCACTTTGACTAAGTCCAATCAATTGCTTTGACCCATCTCTATAGATTTTGATTCCAAGAATGAAAGTTGCTTCCCCCAAATCTTTCATAGCAAAACACTTTCCAAGATAATCCTTTACACTTTGTAAACTTAGAATGTGATTTCTCATGATAATTATATCATCAACATATAAGTTGAGGAATGTAACATTACTCCCACTAGCCTTTTGATATACACATGGCTCATCAAGATTTTAAGTAAAACTAAACTTTTTAATTTCCTCATCAAATCTTTTATTCCAGCTTCTTGATGCTTGCTTAAGACCATAAATATATCTTTGAAGCTTGCATACTTTTTTGGGATTTTTAGGATCAACAAAACCTTCAGGTTGTACCATATAAATGTCTTCATCAAGATAACCATTTAAGAAGGCAATTTTGACATCCATTTGCCATATCTCATAATCATAGAATGCCGCCATAGATATGAGAATCCTAATAGCTCTAATTTCAGCCACGGGTGAGAACGTTTCTTCATAATCATCCCCGTAGAGTTGAGTATAACCCTTTTCTACAAGACGAGCTTTATAGGTGTGTACAATGCCATCCATATCAGTCTTTTTCTTAAAAATCCATTTACTCCCAACAGTCTTACAATTAGAAGGAAGATCAAACAAGACCAATACCATATTGTCTATCATGGATTGCATTTTCGCATTCATAACATCAAACCACTTATTAGAGTTTGGATCTAATATTACAGCTTTGTAGCTACTGGGTTCATTAAGATCCCCTAGACTATGCTCCTATGCCTCTACATTTAGACATAAGCGAGTTGGAGCTCGATGTGTCCTTTCGGACCTATGAATCGGAATCACTTCCTATTGAGGTGGTTCAAAACCTTCAACCTCCATAGGAATTTCGCTAGTGATTTAAAAAGGTGATGTATCTTTATCTTGAATTTCTTCAAGATCTATGGCCCTCCCACTGACTTCTTAAGTTATGAGACTTTTCTCAAAGAACTCAGCATACCTTGCAACAACAATTTTGTTTTTAGGTGGGAAGTAGAAATAGTAACCTATCGTTTCCTTTGGGTATCTTATAAAGATACACTTAACAGATCTTTGTTGGAGTTTGTCAGGCGTTAGCCCGCTTCATTAGAAACGCCTCTACATCCTCACAGACCTTTAAGTACAGACATAGTTTGGAAACTTTTCCATACCTAATCATCGGGTTTCTTATCAACCTTCTTGTTGGAAACCTTATTAAGAATGCGTTTTGTTTGCGGCGCTCTAGAGCATTATCCCAAAAGGATAACGGCAGAGTTTTGTAAAAGATTCATCATAGATCTGAACCATGTCTAAAAAAGTAATGATTTCTCCTATTGACAAGCCATTGTGTTTTGGTAAGTGTTGGACATTTCCACAAGCTTTAAGATAATCTTTAAATCTTGGCTTATGTATTTGCACATTTGATTTTCTGATCGAAGAGCCTGATAGTTCTTCTGTGTTGATTTTTTCCTCTTCATTTTAAACACCTTCATGTTTCTCAAAGACACATGTTTATTCTTAAGACGATAACATAACCATAACGACTTTTATTTAATCTGTGAATGTATTTGAAGTAGCTAAGCAACCTTCTGCTTAACAACATGTCTAAGTGGACTACAACAAGCTAGTATGTATTATTCAAGTGACAGTCGCTCTTTTGGGTCGATTGGTTTTGGGGGAAACAATTTCTTGTTATTTTGTTCCTCGACCGATTAAACCTGATACGCATTGATCAAATGACTCATCATTGTGATTTTAAAACTCCCTTACTTGTTGCTGCTTTTCAATAGTTTCATTGATTATATGAGCAAGAGCTGCCATAGGATTATGTATAGTCTAAATTTATGTTTGGCTCTTTTAGAGCTAATATTATAAATAGAATTAACATTTGGTACAAGATCAGCCATTCAATTTCCATTAATACCATTACTGGGAATCAGCGTTAAAATAAAGAACACTGTTCTTGAAACTAAAATCCCAAAATTCCATAAACCACTGGACATAATTTCTATTTTCTACCAATACGTTGTGAAACTGGAAAACAACACCTCTTGTAATAAAAGGTGCATAATGTCAATTGTCTAAACAAATCACAAGGCCATTAGGTAAAACTAAGTCAAAACTTCCAATAGCTTCTACTTATGCACGAACACCATTGCCCATGTACAAATAGAGAACTTCTTGTTTCAGCTTTCTTGCTTCTCTAAACCCCTGTTTTGTAATACAATTATGAGTACCACAACCAGTGTAACACCCAGAATTTATTAGAGAAAGAAAATAATTCTATTGTGAAGATACCTGAAGAATTGGCAATGCCAACTTGCTTCTTTTTCTTCAACAACTCAGCAAGATAAACAAGACAATTCCTCTTCCAATGACCCACCTTCTTGCAGTGGTGGCAGGTGTCATCCTTAGCTGGGTGCTCTTTAGCAGTAGGTTTAGGGTTTTTAGGCTTAGGGATATAACCTTGTTTATCCTTTCCCTTACTATTAGCTTTACCCTTACCTTTAGCTTTAAGCGATTTCTTATTGCCTTTCTGGATTTTACCACTTTTAATCATCATTACTTATGGTGTTTCAGCCTTTTTAGGTAAACCTTTTTCATACTCAATGAGCATAGCATGTAGTTCACCAATTGTCTTCCCCATGTTATTCATATTGTAATTTCTCCACAAGCCAACAAAATCTTTAGTAAGGCCATTTTAAGATTAGACCAAACAGTTAAAGATCTTTTGTGGTAGGCACTTAAACCAAATTACACTATACTTTTAATTTCTTTAGAAACATATGCAGCAATGGTTGTACTCTCCTCTTATTTGCAAGCATTGAAAGTTTTGGATTAGGTCAAACCTCTCCATCCAGCTGGTTCCTCAAAAATAGATTTAAGCTCCTTGAAGCCATCCCCATAAGGTGTTAGGGTGGGGAGGGAGGTTGTTCAAATTATCTATGAAGCTCAGGAGTCATACTTCCGAGCATAAGACAAGCCACCTCATTATAAGCATCATTATACATGACATTCTATCACGCAGCACATTTGCTGTGGAATCTGTGCAGAGGGCAGGGGGAAATAGGCTGTTCAATGGACAAAAAATTTCTTTTCAACCTCTCAAGACTAACTTATGTTGACGAATAACAAGTCATGGAAATAATTTCCAGGGGGGGAAAGTTTTTCTCTTTCAAACATCGCCTGAAAGCCGAAATGGTTTCTGTTTTTGAACAGGTTAATGCATTGTCTGCTTTGAGACGTTCCGATAATGAGAACATGATGAGTACGATGAATCTAATACTTATGTGTTAGAAAGATTCAATACTACAGCTGGAAATCCTGTCAAGAAGATTCTTCTTAAATTGAATCTATCTGATCACAGGTCGATCCTCACGGATTTGAAGGTTACTCCAACCAAACCTGGGCGAATGACAAAGCCATATTCGTCCCCCCGCTTTATTGCTAACTGTTTTTATGCAGGCTATTTAAAGATGGTGGTGGAGGTTCCTGATTCCAGCTGACTCACAAGATCCATAGCCACATGCTCATACCCGATAGACAAACATAAGGACTTCATGAAAGGCTCAAATACATATTTCAAGACTTCCGCTACTCTGATAACGAACGTCTTTCTCGAAGTGACGAAGTATTATAGTTAACGAATCTCAAGAAAGACGTAGCATTAAAGTTTTTCAAGACAACCATTCAAGAAAGGTATGAGCATGTTGGTTCAGAAATCACAAATCCACAAGATGGCAAAGTTTCAAGATGGCGAAGAGATTGTGCTTGGTTGATGATCTCAAGATGCTCAAGATCACAATGTCAAATACAAGTTCAAGGAACAAGCTCAATCCAGAAATCAATGATCACTACAACATACTCACAGGAGAATGTCAAAAGGACGAGCTAAAGACTAAAGACAAAGCATTGTATGCTAGGCTTAAAGTTTTGTAAAATGGAGTGACCTCCCTTAGGGGGAGATTGTTGGAAACACAAAAAGTGTCGGTCACTTCCAAGTTGTAATAGGTCTTAGCTCGTAGATTGTGTCATGTTAAGTATAGAAGCTAATCCGGCCCAAGGCCCATGGGAAGCCCATCATAGCCCATAGGCCGGCCATCATGTAACTATATAAGCCCTCTCCTAGCCTTGGAGAGGGGTTGGTTGTTTCATTTCTTCCATATTTTCCATATAGTAACATCATCATCCATTCCATCACTTTCTCTCTCTAAACATCACAACCCACATCTCTCTCTTGTTCTTGGTAGATCATTAGATTACATGTTTCTTCAATTATTGAAGATTGACGAAAACTATGATCCGGTGGTCTTGGTGAGTCAAACCACATGATAGCCATTTTTGTGAGAGAAAGTAGTGAGATGGAAGATGGAGTTGATATTAGATGGAAAATGAATGAAGGATACAAATGACTCAACACCAAAAATGATGACTCAACCCCTCTATGGAAGCCATAGAGGGGTATATATAGCCCATACGCCTCTAAACTATACATAGTTGCCTATTCTAGTCCTCGCGTATGTGACTATGATAAACTATGATAATTCTGTAATGTCGTCACATAAAAGTGAATTCCCAAAAATCTTTCCCCATGGGACGATATACAGAATTACTTACAATAATTCCCTAACAAGTACATAATGATAAAGAACAAGAACTTCCATGAAGCTTCATATGCTGATGACGTCTTTTGTGGTGTTTGACTTCAAGTATGCACTCCAACATGAATCATCTTTGTA
>BQNB010193858.1:0-11501 GCA_026074375.1 Tanacetum coccineum
GCTGATTAAAAGAAACTTGAAAATAAATGCTTAATTGAGAGAAAATACAAAAACTGAAAATTTAAAACTAAACAACAACAGAAAAAGTGAGTCCTATATGCTCTATTTATAGAGGAGAGGTGAAGAGGAGGAAGAATTCCAGAATAATCCATCAAATCTCGATCGTTGATCTTTTATAAACAAATATGAGCCGTTTGATGAGTTTGGTGAGGTGGCCTGGCCAATGAGCTGCTGCCACGTGGTCGATTATGATTGGGGAGGGAGTATGAGTAGGATTGAAGGCTAATAAAGGAGCGGGGGAGGTAATTTTCGAAGTTGGGTTGTTGTAGGATTTTGGCGGGAAAGTTGGTTGTGGCTGTTATAGTTGTTGCGAGAAAGCGGGGCATTTGTTTGAAGGTTTGGAATATTGGCAGAACTCGTCCTTGTCTTTGCTTCCGCCCAAATGTAGTGTTAAAGGAAGTTTAAGAATGGCAGGTTTAGCCCTTGTGTCTTTCTTTCTTTCTTTCTTCTTTATAAATCCACTTTTAACTCTTGGCAACTTTAGTCCTTGATACTTCAATCTTCCAAATAAGCTCTTGAATCTTTGAACACTTGACATAACTAGCCCCTTGACTTTATCTTGGGTCTTGATTTCCTTTATTTCTGTGTCGGGCTGATCCGGCTGTGATCTTTGGCTGATTCTTCATTCTTTTTCTCGTCTCTTTCGTTCCTTGTCGGTTTTTGACTGTTTTTGCTTCTTTTTGTCTTTTCAATCCTTTCCTGCACAATTGGACACAAAAGCACACATTTTCTATTCTTTTGGCATTTAATTGGCTTTTATTAGGCAAAATCCCGGGTAATTTAGTATACAATTAAGCAAATATCACTACCCCTTTAAGTGTTTCTTGGACGCTTACAAGGGCTATCACCAGATACAGATGGCGGAGTCAGACGAAGAAAAAATGGTCTTCCATACCAGCCAAGGTGTATATTGCTATACAAAGATGCCCTTCGGCCTCAAGAACGTTGGTGCCACATACCAGCGACTGGTGGACAAAGTTTTCGATAGCCAAGTTGGTCGGAACAAGGAAGTATATATTGATAACTTAGTTATTAAAAGTCACACGGAAGAGGAGATGATAAGAGACATTAATGAAACATTCCGGACGTTACGAAGAATCAACATGAAGCTCAACCCAAAAAATGTACGTTTGGGGCAATAGAAGGAATGTTCTTGGGGTAAATGATTAGCCCGGAAGGAATAAAACCGTGCCCTGATAAAATAGAAGTTGTGCTACAACTCCCTTCCCCACGGACAATCAAAGAAGTCCAAAGCCTCAATGGGAAGTTGGCTAGTCTGAACAGGTTTCTCTCTAAGTCAGCGGAAAAGTCCTTGCCGCTATTTAAAACCTTGAAGAAGTGCATTAAAAAGAGTAACTTCCATTGGACTCCAGAAGCGGAACAAGCCTTCACGCAACTAAAGCAGCACTTGTCGGAGTTACCCCTGCTAGTAGCACCAAAACCAAAGGAGGAACTGATTGTCTACCTGGCCGCCTCTCATGGAGCTATTAGCGCACTCTTGATGACCGAAAGAGACATGGTTCAGACGCCAGTGTACTTCGTAAGCTGCGCTTTACAGGGTCTCGAACTAAACTATTTCCCAATGGAAAAGTTAGTCCTGTCATTGGTTTTCACCGCTAAAAGATTGCGGAGGTATTTCCAAGTGCATCCCATTGCAGTTATTACTGACCAACCCATCAAGTAGATAATGTCACGTCCTGACATGGCAGGAGATTACAAAAATGGAGCGTCTTGCTAGGAGAACACAATATTACCTACTGGCCAAGGAAGTCTGTAAAAGGACAGATCCTAGCAGATTTCCTCGTAGAAAAACCAGATGAGAACTTGCCAGAAACACCAGCGACGGATATTCTGCAAGAGCCGTAGATACTATTCACGGATGGATCATCATGTATAGATGGATCTGGGGCCGGGCTAATACTGACAAGCCCAGAAGGAACGGAGTTCACCTACGTGCTAAGATTTTAGTTTACAGCCTTCTAACAACGAAGCAAAGTATGAGGCACTGATAGCTGGCCTCCGGATTGTAGCGCAGATGGGAGTACGCAATGTGCGCGTGAGTGTAGACTCTAAGTTGGTAGCAAACCATGTACTAGGGGCGTACTTCGCTAAAGAACAAAATATGATCAAATATCTAGAGAAGGTCAAAAGCCTGGTCAGCGGCTTCGTTAGCTTTTCTAGGCATTTTATCACCTGTCAGTCAAAATTAAACTCCTTTTCTCACCAAGGAAACTACCAAAAGTGGTGTTTTTTCCAAAACATAAGGCTTCTTTTGAGAGTTTCTTGAAGCAAAAATTTAAAATTTCTCACTTTTTTCACTAAATAGGTAATTCAATAGTTTCAAAAAGGATGCGTGATGAGGTAAGTCAATATCGAGATATCATTCCCCAAACTAATGAAACTTGTGTACTCAAAGTTTAAAAATTTGGTCAAAAGGAATCTTTAACAAAAATTCTATGGTCATGCAAAGAATAGTGGTTAGTTCGATAATAGAACAGATAAGCAGATAAGGTTTTCCCATTTATCGAAGAGAAGATTGTGAGACCTTCGAGGAAATTGTAGGAATTGCTTTTGTCCTTCCACAAATTATTGAAACATGAAGTTCACAAAATCGGAAACTAGACAAAATTCACAAAACAAAACTAACAAGAGACGAAACATGAACAAGCTTCCTCTTTTTTTTACATTGGATTCAGCTCAAAAAACATCTTTAAACGGCTTTTAGTTTTTGTTAAACGTGTACAAGCTATTACTCGCCCCCGAATTAATTGTCTTGGGAAGCAAAGAAATAGAAAATAAAATAAGAAGAAAATAAAAGGATAAGCATGGGGTGCCTCCCACGAAGCGCTTGTTTATTATAGAGTCCCCTTCGCTTGACTCTTTCCCCAAACTAGGTTTCTTATGGTGGATAATAGCAATGGTGAAGAAAATCTAAGAGATGACAACCTCCCCAAACTAAAGATGAAAGATATACCAAAACATTTTTGATTCCGGGTTCAAAAAACTTTTTAGAAAAGAATTTAAGATAGAAAATGTGAACCTAGGAAAAGGCTTTAGCGTAACATGATAAAAGTCCATTAAGGGTGGGTGGAGAGGGTCAAAAACATCAAGAGTCAAAAGAGCTTTAGATGGAGCTAACTCTTTTGAACTCTTATCAAATTTTTCAAAAGATTTCTCATGAAATGTTATCCCCGGATCAAATACCTTTCCCTGGATGTTCACAGGGAATATTATATCCACAAGATTAAAATCCTCATAAAACACATAATCACTCCCGACATAAGAGGTAGTCTCAAGATTATTAAGAATTTCAATGTCAGGATGAAATACTTGTACTCTTTATTTTTCTCAGGTTTCAACTTTTGTATTCAAAACCTCTGTTTGTTTGTCTTTCAAAAGTTTCACCATTTTTCAATCATTCATTTTTAAAGAAATTTTCTATCTCAGTGAATCCATTAGGAAGGCAATTTATCTTTTTATAATCATGATTCCCCAATCTATTTTCACTATTCTTTTTTATAAAACTTCATGATTAACCTCAACTTATCTTTTTCAAACTCACTTGTTGCCATTTTTACTAGCAAAATCCAATTGGCGCAAAGAAAAGACACAATAGTTTTAACATCAAACCTCCCCCCCCTAGGAGATATATGGTAGATGCCTCATTAGAAATGATTCTTTGTTTCTTTCTCGTTCTTTTTCAAAAAATGTGGGTTCAAGAACTTTTAAGAGTTTCCGTTATGACACATCCCCCTTAAGAATTGACTCGTATTTCTAGAGGGAAGTATGCTTGTTTCTCAAAGAGAGGATTTGAAAAAAGTCTGTGAAACTTTGGAAATTCTCACAAGAAGGAAAAAATCACAATCTTTTCCTATTTTGACTCTATTGGGAATGGAATGAGAATCTCTTTGTCTAAATTCTTTGTTTGGAACAAAATTACAAGAACTCGCATTCCCCATTTTGAAAGAGTCCTCAAGATTATTGTTTGGAAAGATGTGTGAAATTGCATTTATGGAAGCTTTTTTCGGAGAATGAATAACTTTTCCTTGGCTAGTGATTTTACACTTATCTAAATTTGCAAAACAAGCCCTTCTTCTAGCAAACCGGGTCAGAAATTCCTTAAGTTCTTACTTTTGTTTAATAATGTCACCCCAGAAACGTGATTCAAAATCAATCATCAATAGCAGAGTTTTCTTGTGGAATCATCATTTACTTTCAGGATAACAAAAAATTTTGACCTGGTCATCATAAGCTCCATCATAATGGATGGAATCATTATTTGACTACCATCTGGTTTTTAAAACTATCTTTCCAAACCATCCTTATCAATAGCTCCTCCCCACTGTGATCTGTGAACATCAATTAAGACCCGTGCGGTTCTTAAGAAAAGCGTCTTACAAGTACTCAAAGGAACCGTGGGTCTGCAACAAAGTCTAGGAATCACATTAATCGACCGGAAGTAGAATTTTCCGCCCTTCACGAAACACATTTTCGGCTTATCCCAAGGGGTTTAGAAATTGTTTTCGGTGGAAATCTAGAACCATTTTTCGTTACTTGTTAAGGTCGGAGTCCAAGTTTCTTCCAGATAAGACAAGGGCATGAGATTGATTACTTGCACCTAGATCCGTAGAGATAAGTGATTAGCAAAACTCCCCAAAACCACAAGGAATGAGAAATCGACCCGGGTCACCAAGCTTTTCGGGAAGCTTTTTGAGAATGACCGCGGAACAATTAGCATTCATTGGTGTCTTTGCTATTTCAATCAATTTGTCTTTGTTTGTCAGCAAGCTTTTTAACATCTTGATTACTTAGGCATTAAATCAAGCATCTGCCAAAGTAATGTCCACATGAATCTTTTGAAAATTTCCCAAGACTTTTGAATTTGCACTTTGTCATTTGATCTTTCTTTTCCGCTCTACTTCTTAGTTAGTCATATTAGATTAAGGATTATGGAAGTTTGGTCTCTTTAAAAGAGTCTTTGATGGTGAGAGAATTATCATACTTGAGCAGAAGTAGGCTTAGTAGAAATTGGGGACTGCTCACCGGATATTTTAAACCGGATCATGAGATTTTTGGATAAACGGATGGTTGGATGTTTTTTGGTGCTCGGTAACACCTTATCCTGGTCCCTCGGTTTCATTCTCAGTCAAAGGTTCATTTCTTCATCATAGAGACGGTGGTGGACTATTGGTGGCATCCGGATTTTAAGGCTTGATATGTGTAAGAAAGTCCGCTTCGAGTCGTAATGGCTCTAACTTCACTCCTTGGGTTTGTGACGGTATTACTGGGGTAAGTGGTGAGGTACCTTTGGAAGTTGAAGTTGAAGGAAGACTTTGTTTTGGAAGAAACTACTCAAACAAGTTTTGCAATTGTTTTGGAAATCATTTTGTTGATTTACGAAAAGATTATGTTTGAGTTTTCAACTCATTCTTGAATTCACCTTTTAAAGGAGTTTGATTTGGTTTTGTAAAGTACTTGAAATTCACTCCTTAATTTCAGCTTTAGATTAGGTATATGATTTTCTATAGCCTGCATACTTCCCTCGGTGGTTTTCTTGAAATTATCCAATTGATTAGCAACACAATTTGAGAATTTTGTGGTGGATTTTGGTAAGGTACCATTTGATGAGGGATATTCCCTTGATTGGATGGTTTACCTTGGTTTGAAGGAAAACCAGGTGGGTGAGTATGGTTTGCTTGGTGGAAGGACGTTACCGGAATTTCCATTTTTTGAACAAATACCAACGAAGCGGTTTGTTGGATAATTGTTGGGAAATTATCATGATAAACCGGGGACTCGTAACCTCCTCTAGTCATTGGGCACATATTAAAGCTATGATTGTTACCACAAGTGGTACACCTTTCCTCAACCGCTTTGATCGGAACGGGAGTGCACAAAAGCTTTCATCATGTTTTTCATCTCAGTCATTTCATTCCTAAAGGTTAAGGTCATCTTATCCTCTAATGCTGCTGCCATTTGTTGGAACTCAAAGTTAGATGATGAATTAGAAGAAGTTGGAGGAGCATTCGTACTCACTCGCATCACGGCGTTCCGTGTGGCATATAAATTTTGGCTTGGTTCTCTTCCTTTTATGATTAGTAGGCCTTCGTTTGGACTTTTGTAGAGAATAATTGCCTTCGGCAAGCAGAATTTAAGGAATCTTGGTCTTATAGCCTCAAGGAATTATAGAAAATCACAAATGTATCTAATTGTGTGCTTATGAGTGAAAAAAACCATGGTGAGGACACTTCTAAGAAGTTCCTTGGCCTTGAAAACGCTCCAAGTTCGAGAAAGATTCTTGAGAGCCAATTTGACGAAATTGTAATTTCTTTTCCGTGATTGGTGTCGTTGATGGTGGGAAGAAAAGTTGATGAATTAGAGACTTAAGTTCCCATGTGATGAGAATGGAATTTGGGGGTCTTTTTTAGCCGAGTCTTGGCTACCCCATCTAGAGAAAATGAAAGAGAAGAAGTTGGATGTTGGTGTTAGGTACATCTGGGTCACCTGTGGTTGTTGTATCTCTCGAAATGGACGGATATGAGCAGTGAGGCTCCTCATCATTTACCTCCTCGAAAAATTTGGTTTGAACCAAATTAATGAGGGAGGATTTTGAGTTCAAAATTTTGAGCATTAATTATCGGTTTACAACTATAGCCTTTCAACCCCGGTGGGTGTATGCTTGGAGTTGCTTCGGCCAATTGGTTTGGTGTCGGCCATTGGATCGGATCCAATTGAGAGGGATTGCCTCTTGTCGGTGTCGAGATCGTCGACAATTACGTCTTCTTGGAATTGTATATTCCAAAGAAGATCGAGTGCGCATGCACTAGTGAAAATAACCAAGAAAGAATTTGAGATTAAGAAGATTATTTTTGGGGAAATTTATTTTTTAGTTTTTAATAAGAATGAAAACAAAAATATTTTGGTAATCGTTTATTACAAGCTTCACGATAAGTCTCTACAGAATTCGCACAATGTGAGGCGGAAAAGCTTAGCGAGCCGCAATGATATACTTAGAGAAATAGCTATCACTTTCCCTTAATTCACCTTATAGTTTGTACATTATAAGGTCCGTCGTACCTCGCAAGTACTTCTCGATTTGTTTTGTTGTTAATCTTGGTTTGGTTTATAGATGGATAACTAGTATCCAAATGGTTTATTAATATTTTTTACTTAATTTCGATAGAATCGGAATTAATGAACTTTTTTATTTTTATGGAAAAATGGCAAAATAACTTCCAAATGGGATCTTCAAAAAACTCTACTTCAACGAATACTCTTCAACAATCGTTCACGACTTCCCCGGCAACGGCGCCAAAATTTGGTTGCGGTAAAACAAATTTAATATACTTATATAGTATTAATCTCGTAAGAATTCTTTCCAAAATACTTCTCAACCAAGAGAAATATAAGGTAAAATCTCACAAAGAAAACACAATTCGTATATTTTTATCCGGGAGAAGTTTTGTACGAACTAGGGTCGTTGTCCACGATATCGTGAATTGAGAATTTGGAATATTCGGATTCGAGCTTAGAATGATAAAGGATATTTGAATTGTTGATTATACTACAAATTTAATAGCAAGAATTAAAGAAACAATGAAATAGCACGAAATTTAAATGCACAAAACGTATTAAATGCAAGCTAAACTGAATGAATTTAAAAACTAAGGCACGATTTTTAACAAATTTTATACCTAAAAATCACAAATCTAAAATGAAAATTTTATGAAAAAGAATTGGAATTTTTTATGTATTTTTTAATTTTTTATAATTTTTCTAAGATTTAATGATTTATCAAAAATAAACTTTTTCTAAAAATTAATACTAAAATTTTTCTTTTATTTTTCAAAAATACTAGATTTAAAATGGAAAATTTTAGGAAAAGATTTTAATGTTTCAACTATTTTTCTATTTTTTATGAATTATCTAAGAAAAAGTAAATCACTAAAGTCTATTTTAATTTCTAGAAAATACAAAATTAATTGGAAAAATATGGAAAAATGGTTTTTAGAAACTACAAAGGTGCAGAATATGAATAGTACAAAAAGCCCCAAAATTTAACAATTAATTGAACCCTAATTGCTAAAATTAAAACTATAAACCCTAATTTATAACTAAGTTCTAAGAAAATTAAATTCTATTTTAGTTAACTAAAAAGAACAGGGTAGATTCTGCAAGAAATGAAACAACAGGGTAGGCGGGCGAACTTATGAAATTTACACTGCAGCACAAACGAGTAACCCTAAACTATGAGAAAAGAACCAAATAGACCCTACGAATTTGGCTTATTTTTGGCTTATCAAAAAGTGAGATTCAGAAAAAACTTAAAACTACAAAGTTGACAACCAGCTTATTCCCTACAACTTTAATAAAGACACTTTGAACTTTTAACAAAGGAATAAGCTGAAAAATAAGCAATAAGTTTCTGTCACAGAAAGTAGCTTTTTTAGGACTTTTTAGGATTTTGGCTTATTGATGAAGACTTAATACTTGTTGTAAATTAAAAACTTAAAAGAAGCTTATTGAAGCTTAGGATGTTGTATTAAAAGAAATCCTTAAAACTATAATAACCTATGTTTAACAATTTTAGAGATAATGAAGCTTGAAAATGCTAAGGTTTTAATGAAACAGTTTTTTGAGCTTTTCACTTAAGCTTAAATAGCTTAATCTGAAATTTAGAATGCTGAAAACTTAGGAATAAGCGTATCTAGCTATCTATTGCTCAAACCTAAGTAAAGTATCCTTAATTTTTCAAGGAAATGAAAAACTTAAAAGTGAAAATTGGGAAAGACCTATGTTGAACCCTAATTGCTGTGACTTTGCTGATGCAAATGGCTTTGCTGATGCAATGTGCAAGTAACAAAGATATAAGCTAGAATTTTTAAGCTCACTTGTAATTAAATGAATCTAAGTCAACACTCCTAAACACATGGATCTCTAAAAGCTTTTAAAATTCTTTAAATTAATACTATCTCAGCTTTAAAACTGTCCTGGTGCTGAATGATAGAATTTAAACCCTAACTTTTGTAAAAATAAACCCTAACCTCTAAAACTTGTTCTAAACTTAGTTATGTAACCACACTCAACTAAACAAAAGAGTTTGACAGGAATGTGTTGACTTTAAGAGTCAAAAACAGTATAATCCAAACACACCTTAAACTAAAACTGTCAAACTCATTTTCACCTAAAACCTTTTAAACACTAAAACTTATAAAACTTTTTATCTACTTATACTAAAATTAACCTAATAAAGCTATTTAAGCAGTAAAACTACTAGCTTATTAAGAGAAATAAGCAAGTTACTCTATGAGGCTTTAACTACTAGCTATGACAGAAATAAAAATATGAAATCTAAATGAATTTTAAGGTTTAGAAAACTTAGAATAATGACAACTAATTCTTTTCTAACTAAATGTAACAGGAATAAGCACAAGTATAAACAAATGTAAATGAAATAAGCTAAATGTAGTACTAGGTAAATGATAACTTGGAATTAAGAGAATTAAACCTTGTTTTTTTTTTGAAGAATCTTCACACTAGAGCTATCCAAGAGTAGAAGCTCAGTGTTCCTAGATGGCACCTTGCCTCTAAACCAAAATAAGCTAGAATTTAGCTTATTTTCATTTGTCCTTTCAAATTGAGCTCAACACTTCTCAAATATCCATGATTTGAATGTAAATGAGTAAAAATGGTAAATGAATTGCTTAAGACAGAAATTGAGCTAAATTTGAGCTTATGAAAAGTAATAAGCTCTTATGAGCTTATTTAAAGCTTATTGAATGAATTCAACTTCAAACTGAAAAATAAAAGAGTATTAAATGTGTAAATCGACTTTTATTACTGGATTAAAGAAGTACAAGTAAAAAGGAAATGATTACAAGAGGCTGAATGTAAGTGTTAAAATGAAAGCTTAAATAGCTTAAAAAACGGTTGGAAAACTGGAGGGAAATTACAAAGTAAATGTTTAAAAATAAAATCAACCCCCGAAAAATGAATTATCTAGGGTGCTATTTATAGAGGAGTAGTGAAGAGAGAGAAGGAATTCTAAAATGCTCCATTCAATCACAACCGTTTGATCATTTGAAGTGAATTTGAGGCCGTTTGATGGGGTGATGAGGTGGCATGTCCAATAGGGTGTTTACACGTGGAGGCTTGTGAGTGGGGAAGGCTTATGAATGATTATGATAAGAGAAAAGGGAGCGGGATGTGGTGAAAACGCGATTTGGGATTGTTGGAATTTTGGCGGGAAAGTTGGTTGAGATGGTTATGTTTGTTATTCTGTTTGCGAGATTGTTGCGAGAAAGCCGGGTGTTATGTTTGAATGTTTAGAGAGTTGACACAACTAGCCCTTGTCTTTGCTTCCGCCCAAAAGTAGTTATAAAGGGATTTCAAGTTTAACAGTTTTGGCCCTTGTGTCTTTCTTTCTTTCTTTCTTCTTTATAAATCCACTTTTAACTCTTGGCAACTTTAGCCCTTGATACTTCAAAACTTCAAATGAGCTCTTTAGACTTTGAAGACTTGTCAATAATGGCCCTTTGACTTTATCTTGACTCTTTGACTTTCTTTATTTCTATCTTTGACTGTGTCGGGCTGATCCGGCTGTGATCTCTGGCTGATTTCTCACTCTTGCTCTTGACTCTTTGTCTTTTTCCCGTTTCTTGTCGGTTTTTGATCGTTTTTGCTTCTTTTTGTCTTTTCAATCCTTTCCTGCACAATTGGACACAAAAGCACACATTTTCTATTCTTTTGGCATTTAATTGGCTTTTATTAGGCAAAATCCCGGGTAATTTACATATACAATTAAGCAAATATCAAGTGTTAAATGTGAAAATCGATCTTGCACAAATTTAAAAAAATCGATCGAGTATAAACCATATGGACCGATCTAGTAACGTGTTGTGAATCGAACGAGTGTCTAAGTGTAAGGGTCGAACGAATGATTTATGGACCGAACGAGTATCATCTAACATGGGTCGAACGAGTATCTCTTAGAAAGGATCGAACGAGTATCTCTTAGAAAGGATCGAACGAGTGACTCTTAGAAAGGACCGAACGAGTGAATCTTGTGAGGATCGAACGAGTAACTCTTAGAAAGGATCGAACGAGTGACTCTTAGACCGGACCGAACGAGTGAATCTTGTGAGGGTCGAACGAGTGACTCTAAGACAGCACCGAACGAGTGAAATATTGTGAGGATCGAACGAGTGACTATTTGACTGGACCGAACGAGTGTCTAAATGAGAGGATCGAACGAGCATATGTTTGTGAGGATCGAACGAGCACATGTTTGTAAGGACCGAACGAGCATAATTTTGTGAAAAACCGATCAAGGTGTTATTTTTCTTTGAGGACCGAACGAGTGAAGTTATCAACACTTAACCAATTTTTTGACATAACACACTTAAGATCAAATTTTTTCCAACTAAGATTAAATTCAACAA
>BQNB010193859.1:0-10133 GCA_026074375.1 Tanacetum coccineum
TTGAAGTCGATGCTGGTTTTGTGTTTTCTGTGGATGTGAATGATTTGGCAAACCTAACTTTCTTGTCCGTTTTCCTCGGTGTTACCTCAATTAATCATAGATGGTAGCTTGTTGACGAGGGTTTGACGAAGTCCTTAGCTGGTTGTTGGTGGTAGGATACCGAGATGTAACAACAGCAGTCAAGAATGACATCATGTGATTAATTGCGTCAATCGGATCATCCCCCTTCTGAAAAACTGGAACAACTAAGCTGGAGTCTGGTTGGGAAAACTCTGGTTGTTGCTGCTGATAGGTTGTGGGAGCATATTCCAGCTGTGGGATTGATGGTTGTTGAGAATAAACGTTGTGGTGAACGGTGGATTGATACTCATTTGTGGGATAAGTACTTGAAAGAGGTGTTGAGTATTGGTGATGTTGATAAGGTGTAAGAAACTGAGAAGACTGATATGGTGAAATGTGCTGTTGTGGTAGAGACTGTTGTTGAGGGTGTAGATGAGTTTGATAGGCTGGCTGAGTTAACTGATGAGATGCAACTAAAGCAAGAGAATCAGGATTGCGTTCATGCATCAAACGAACTTCAATTGCATGTCGTTCATGTTGTTGTAGATGAGCATGAAGTTGATCAACGTTGGTAGTGTGCAAATCTTTAACCAGTTTAACATCAGTGACAAATTTGCTCCATTCGTCAGGAAGAGTGTTTAAGAACTTGGTGTTCACTTGAAACTGCTCCAACGGCATCTTGTAAATGTTCATATCATTGAGTAACAGAGTGAACCTCAAGTAATACTCATGCAACGACTCTCCTTTCTTGTAGGTAAACTTATCAAATTCATCATACAACTTGCACTCACGTTCTTGTTTGGTTAATGATGTTCCTTGCATCAACAGTTTAATTTTCTCCCAAAGATCCTTTGCTACACGATGTTGACTCACTAAAGCATAGATTTCAGTTGGTAGGCCTTGAAGAATGATGTTAATTGCTTTGATGTCGCAATCTGCTTGAATGGCTTCAGCTGGAGTTAGCTCAACATATTCCTTTAGCCTAGTTACTCCATCCTCAGTGATTGAGGGCCAAACAAGTGGTCCTTTTTCAACAGATGCAAGTATCATTCTTCCATGTGGTCTATTCATCATATAAAGTTCCATTCTGCTTTTCCATGAATCATACAAGTGTTTTTCCAGCATCGGTGGTTTGTTGTCTCCTCCAGAGAGAAGTGATTTATCAGCAAGAGACGTCATTGTGATATCAAAAGATTACAATTTGATCGGTCGGTGGTAGAAAGAAATTGTGTTTGTTATGTTATTGATGAGTCTTGAATTAAACTACACGGGATTTTACGATTCTTGACAAAACCGGGAAGACAAATATTTGTTTCACGGGATTTTACAAGTCCAAGAAATAACCGTATAATTTAAAATTGAGTTTGTTAATTTTTGAATTTGTTTTTCCCTAGTTCGATCAGCTCGTTCGATCGACTAGTTTGAACCTCTCGTTCGATAGGCTCGTTCGATTGAAACTAGAAGCCGCTCGTTCGATCAAAACTGAAAACCGCTCGTTCGATCGACACGTAAGTAGCTCGTTCGATTGAAACTGAAAGCCGCTCGTTCGATCAAAACTGAAAACCGCTCGTTCGATGATCTCGTTCGACTCACTAGTTCGAATGTCTTGTTCGAATCCTCTAGTTCGATCCTAGCTATTACGAAACACAACTTTTCAAAACTCAAAAAAACACGATTTTTAACGATTTTTAGCAAAAATTCTTGTACAACTAGTATTACTAACCCTATAGGAACAATAAAAATGAAAACTTTAAGGTTTTTAAGCCAAAAAAATTGACACTAATTTGATCTTTGTAAAGGTTTTGAACACTAATCAAACACACAAATCTAAACACACCACTCCATGGCTCTTGATACCAATTGAAGAATACTAGTAATCTAATGAATCAACCAAGAACAAGAAGTGAGATGTGGGTTGGATTGTTAGAGAAACTTGGATGGAATGGAGGAATTGTTTAGTGGAATGTTGGAATGAAATAAAAATGAACCAACCATACAATGAACAAACCAACCCTCTCCCAAGACTAGGAGAGGGTGTATATATACTCATGTGGCCGACCATGGGCTAGAGTTGGGCCACCCATGGGCCTTGGGCCGGACTAGATTACTAATCTAATCCTTATACTAACTATGAGCTAAGACTTGTTACAACTTTGGAAGTGACCGACACTTTTTGTGTTTCCAACAATCTCCCCCTAAGGGAGGTCACTCCAATTTACAAACTTTAAACCTAGCATACTTTGTTTATCCTAGTCTTTAGCTCGTTTTCTAGTCTTTCTCTTGTGATATGGTTGTAGTGATCATTGATTCTTGGTTTGAGCTTGTTATTGAAACTTTGTATTAACATAGTGATCTTGAGCATTTGAGATATCACCAAGATAATCTCTAATGAACTTGATAACTTTGCCACCTTGGGACTTGCGACTTTCTGGCGACAGCTATACCATTCTTGAAAGCTTTAATGTTGCATCTTTCTTTGATAATTCTTTAACTATTAACACTTTGAACTCTTCTAGAAAGATGTGTGGTTTCAGAGTAGAGGAAGTCTTGTAACCATGTTACTTGAGCTTTCATGAGATTTATGTTTGCTCGGGTCGGTCATGGCATGAGTAAGGGGGGGTTGGCTTTATGGATCTTGTGAGCAGCTGGGAATCAGGAACCTCATCACATTTTACATATCCTGCATAAAACATTAGCTCAATAAAGCAGGGGGGACGATATGGCTTTGTCATTCGCCCAGGTTTGGTGTGGAACACCGTCGATCGTGGTGGATTGACCTTGTGATTCAGATAGATTAATTTGAGAAGAATCTTCTTGCAGGATTTCCAGTGTAGTATTGAATTTTCTATCCACATAAGTATAGATTAATCGTACCTGCATGGTCTCATTATCGGAACGTCTCAAACGCAGACAGACTCTATAAGAGTGAACCGGTGAGTTACTTTCTCACCGATTGTTATAGAAATTGATTTGTAAATCAATCGGTGTTTCACTTACAAAATTGTTTTGCGGGTCACCCGAGAGTATTTATCATTTCAAATAATTCATAACACCCGTTGATACATATCCTGGAAACAAGTTTGACTCTTATCGAATCGCACCATCGTTTCTTTCAAGTTGTTCACAAGTTTGGTTTCATAAAGAATCGCACAGGTTACCTACCTTGAGCTTGTTTGATGGTGACTCAAGCAGGATTTCCATTTCTTGTGAATGAATTCATTGATGTTCTGGCAAAAATCACAAAGGATTATGCGAAGGACTCTTGAACTTGTCTTGTAATTCAATTGTGTGATTTAGCAGAAGGGGAATTTGGTAAAGTTGTCTACTGAGATTTATGGATGAATCTCTTTTGGCTCTAGGACCAATTGTGCACTTTGATTTTAGTGATCGGAGGCTGGAGCTGTGTGCCACCTTTTCTAATACAACTAATCGAGTGAGAAAGTCAATAGAAATGAGTGTATCTCCGTGAGTTTTGAAACACAAGTCTTTCTGCCTATGAGTAGCTTGAGGGGGTTGCATAGCTTCACTGGGTCCAGGACTGTCTTCATGTCAGAAACACTGAAGTGTTTTGACAGCATAGGTATTGACCCGGTTTTTGCTAAGTGTATGGAAGGGCTTCTTTAATTTTTCACCCATGATCCTTACTTTCTTTTTCATTCTTCAACCCCTTCAATGCATCGAGGGGGGGGGGGGGGGGGGGGTGGGGGGGGGGGGGGGACTTCGTGCTAACTCTGTTGGTTTATTAGTGTTAGCTCCGTCTCAGTCGGCATTATTCCCTTTTCTCACTCTTTTTCCTTTTTAATCATACCTAAGGACATCTACTCTAACTAGTGGATATCCCTGGGTAGATCCCTCCGGTTCTGGCTAGATCATGGGATCTGAAAACCTAAGCCTAACCGCCTTATAACTTCAAGAATTTAAGAACATGGTCAGTCTTTTGGGTATTTCATCATAATCCTTCCAAAAACATTGAAAATTTCAATCAAAGTGTTCGATATAAATATCAAAACATTTACACTTTGAGAGTTTTCATCATCACTAAAAGCTCCCCCTTAACATGTGCATCGTTATCGTAGTACATGCTAGGTATGGAGTGCGTTGAGTCTATTTTATTTGATCACTTCTGTCAATATTTATTAAGTCCGGGTTAATCACATTTTCTCCCCTTATCCAAAATGTTAATCCCTTGATTATTTGATATCAATTGATTATCCGTTTGGACTCAAATTGGAGACATGATAGCAGAGTGGAACATGTTATGGCTCCCCCTCAATTTTTGAGGGTTTATAAGATGATGCCGAGTATAATTATTTGAAAATTTTGAATTTTCTGAGAAATTCTTGAAAAATTTGTACTCGAGCACATCTTATAATTCACCAATAAGTCTACACTAATAATGTACATATTCACAAGATAAGTGTAATTTACGAGGATTAGACCTTTTAAGATAGAGAACAACATTGATAAATCATATGGTCTGTGTAGAAGGCCGTGGGTCACACCCCCGTATGGTCGTCCACCAACAAATTTCTCCAAACTCCTCATGATCCTCTTTGTCTTTAGCCTCTTGTCAATCGCCTGGATCATGGCTCTCGCGTTTGCCTTGTCACGTTGGCTCCAAAAGATCTCTGGCAAGTACTCCATTCTTATTCCCTTGAGGCGATCTTAAGACAGTTCCTGATCGTCATTGGTACATCGCATGAACTTGTGGAGTTCGTCAATGCGCATCAATCGGTTCTTCTTGTCTTTATTCTCGTAAATGAATCCTTTTGGGTCGGAGTATGGAGTGTAAGCGTCTTGTCTTCTCAGATTTGATATGTACGTGTCGGGCTTGGTGAGATTAAGTTTCTTCTGATAACTTTCAACACCCAGTGGATTTCCACCGTGTGGATGACATCTCTTCGTGTAAACATGTAAGGAGACATTAATGCAATAGTCTCTCAACGCTTAGATTAGTCACTTTTCCGTGCACAAGAAGAAGCAGCATATCTTCAATGTCTTGGATCTTAGTCTGTGAATGTGCATTCTTTGGAACATGTAGAGAGCATCTCATCCCTTGTACTGTTTAATCCGTCAAGGATGCTTATAATCATGCCATTCTGACAATTTCAACCTGCGTGACAGCAATTATCGTTCGTTTGGAATAGACATCTCGAGCTGATTCCATTGAAGTTGCAAATGTATAGAACTGTCGTCGCTTTTTGCCCCAATGCGAGATTCCCCATAGGGCAGATCTGTCGTATTTGACTATCGTTTGACTCCACATTGAGTTAGGCACCCAAACCCCCCACCCCCCAAGTCTTCTATCTTTGATATGGTCCGTATTCGGCAGCCTTGTCTTCGTCTTACTGACGTAGAGTACTTTCGGCTTGGACACACCCCCACGGTAGATAATTAAAGGTCGTTATTGATGAAATGATGAAATGGTATTCCACGACGCTTGAGAATTTGAGAACTAACGGTAGTGGCTGTCGCGATCCATGTGGATATTGACGACCTTCAGGGTTGATCCTGGTCTAATTTCTGGTTGTGGCTTTGTAGACCTCCTCACAAAAATATTCCAATTCAGTCAAACTCTTGCAAGTGCCTTTCATCAACTCAAATGTTGGACCAGCTAGCAGTTCAGGCGTTAGAGTTTGAACGTTTAGCCGATTCATCACAAAAGCGGAGAAGTCAAATGTAGAGTCAGTTAGTTCATCGAACGACTCTCGAGGGTCTTGTTGTGCCAGGCTGCTTAGCCAAGGTTGGACATTTTCATGAGCGGCAGGAACAGACGTATTCCATGCATGGTCAGGAGAAGGTAGTCTTGTAGGTTTTTGGAAAACCAGTTGGAAAGATGTTGGACTTTTTTTTGCTTGTTCCTCCTGGTCACCTGTGTCAAAACCTCATGGTCTGCAGGTTCTTTAAAGACTCTGTAGAGTGCATAGATTCCTACTGGAGCGGATTGGCTAGCAGATTTCGTGTGTTTGAGTCTTAGATCCTGAACTGGTAGTCTTTCCTGCTGTCCTGGTTGTCGTTTCACTTGGAGCACTGGTAGAGGCAGGTTCCTTTCCTGACCTTCTTCTCTTGGACCCCCGGTCTGTTCCAGCGGAGGGTTCTTGATCATCATCTGCACCATCTCTTGGTCTTTTGATTGTGACCTTATCGCCATATGTATCTAACAAGATCTTGTCGGCTTCATAAGAATCAACTAATGACTGGTAAAGCTGCCTTTGTATATCTGATCTGTTGATAGAGTTGTTAGCTTCCATTTTGTCAATTAGGATCTTTTTCAGCTCTAGTTCGGACAGATTTGCAGCTACAGCATGAGATGTGTTGGCTTCCTTTGATGATCGCACCAGAACTTCAGACTCGAGTTGATCGATTACTAACTTCTCGATTTTTGGAATAACTTTGGAGACTTCCTTTTTGACTTGGTCTTGAATGATTTTTTCATTCCTTCTTCAATTGAGTCAAGAAATTGTGATTTTACAGAAGTAATAGATGACTCTTTTTTCTGAAATTCTGTCATACTTCAAAGTTGGACTGCAACGTCCACTGCTTCCTGCATCTTATTTGCTAGATATTGATCAACAGTGCCAGGAATGGAGGAGAGCGCGTCAGCATATTGATTGGTTTGCCTGAATTCTGAGAAATTGTCTTCTAACGCTTTCAGTCTATCATCAAAGCCAAACAACGAGGCAAAGTTTGGAAGATTTTCTAGCAAGGAGCTTGTAGTAGTTGCCGGTGTCATAATTGGTAGTTGTTGTGGTTGAATGACGATAGGATGCGGTGTTGGAGGGCGAGTGAAGGATGGCTCCACGATGGCTGTTACATTAGTATCAATGAGAGAAGTGGCTTCAGTATGTTGTCGAAAAATATCATCAACACCAGTATCTTGATTTGGGTTCAGCATGTTGTTACGAATCAGGGAACAGACGAAACTCTGTTGTTGACCATCATCAGATTACCGGAGTTAGGGGTCAACAAGAGTGTCTTCAACATCTGTCATTCTTTATCTCTTCCATCTAAGATCGGTATTGGAATCTTTGACTGCTCATTTCCTTGATCCTTTGCATCTGTAGCATCTTCACTGATTCGCACCTGCAAACCTTTGCTCCTTCATGTCATTCGTCACTATCATCTCATCTGATGATGAGAATACTAGATCAGCTTCATCAGTATCCTTTTCATGTTTATTTCATCTATGCGTCGTGAGCTTAGGATGTACAAAATCATCACCATCAGTTATCTGAATCAGTCATTCTTTCCATCATCATATCTTCAGCTTTCTTATCATCGTTCACGAGCATCATATCTTCTTGAACCATTTTCTCATCGTCTTGTTCATCCTCATCTTCTTCTTATGGGTAGTCTCATGAACTTTATGTTGCCTCTGCATCTTCATCATCTTGATCTTGCTACTCATCTTGATCATCGTCGCTTGACTTCCAAGATATATTCATCATCTTGAATCTAATCAGGAGCATCGGGGAACCCCTGGTGTAACCACAGTTCCTTCATCTGCTCAAGATACACTAGCATGAGAGCTATGAGTTTCTTGACGGCTTCTTTTGATGACTATTTTAAGTTGTTCAGCCTCTGTCAAGTCTGCCTCAGATATATTCTCCAGCTCTGAAGTCTTTTGTTTTCCTGTTCCTGACTTCTGTTTCTTGGGGGCAGTGGAAAGCTTCAGTTTAGGGATTGCATCTGTATTAGCTTTCTTCTTGCTTCCTTTTGTCTTAGGAGGAATTGTTCCTGAAGCCATAGCGTAATACTCTTTGTAGGATTCTGAGTTGCGGATGTCCTCGTTGGTTAAAAAAAAATTTTTTTGTGGGGCCCCCCCCCCAAACTGGGCAAGATAGCCCCGTACAACTGAGTGGCTTCATTCCTAGATATAACATTGATTGTGGTAAACATTGGATCATCTCTGGCGTAGTGCCAATTGACCTTGTTTCTTCTCGGAATCGAAGGATCTTTTTCCATCACATAGTTGACGACTATTTTGGTGAACCGAGGATAGTACATCGCACTGCCCTTCTTCATACTTTTGTTCTCAATCTTGAAAATGAAGTCTTCCCACAGAAGATATGCATAGTCAACGCTCTTCTTGTTGTACATACCCCACAAGATTTGAGCTTGAGAGAGACGAAGACTGTCATATGATGGAGTTCCGCAGAGACATTTGTTGATTACAGCAGCAAATGATCTCCATGGTTGATGCAGTTTATTGACATTCACGTCAGAGAGCTTCCTTATATCTCCAGTGTGTCCAAGGCTAGCTAGAAAGATGATGATCTCCTTCTCAAGAGGTGGGTCTACAAACTTCTTATTACCGACTTTAGGGCAAATTTGAAGAATGTCCCTGAATTGCTCAAGACCGATGATGTGCTTCTTGTTATTCATCTTGAATCGGACCGATCGATTGTGAACATAAGCAGAAGCCCAGAATTCCTGCATATAGATCTCTGGAGCATCAGCAGTAACTTGGAAAGCCTTGTAGAACGGAGTGAGCTTTAGCACATCATAGACCACTTGAAGGGTTGCTTCCTTGGATGTGATATCCGAACTCAAGCGAAGATTGCATTTTCCAATCTTGAGTCGGTCAGCAGGAGCCACCAATGCGTCATCCAAAGCAATCTGATCTGCTATCGAGAGTGCCATAATTCTGTTTAAGAAAGAGTGAGTACAGTTTATAAGGACACACAATCATTCATTCATGATAACCTTTAAGACTTTTAGCACTTTTGAAGATCAATCTACTTAGAAAGACACATGGCGTGTAAGACAAAGGCACCTATCCTAACAATTAAGTCGAATATAGTTAACCTTGGTTTTGTCAAACGTATACTGTCTATTTTAAACTAAGAGATTTGTTGAATTTTAATCTTAGTTAGAAAAAAATTTGATCTTAAGTGTGTTATGTCAAAAATTGGTCAAGTGTTGATAACTCTACTCGTTCGGTCCTCAAAGAGTAACACTCGTTCGGTCCTTAGAATATGTGCTTGTTCGATCCTTATTGTAAGACACTCATTCGATCAAGTCAAATGGCTCTCGTTCGATCCTTTCTAAGCAACACTCGTTCGATCCCTGTTAAGCAACACTCGTTCGATCGCCCCTTTTTTTTAAAAAAATCACTCGTTCGATCATCTTAAAAAAAATCACTCGTTCGATCAACACTTAAATACATTCGTTCGATCAACACATAGGGTCACTCGTTCGATCAACACATATAGCCACTCGTTCGATCAACACATAAAACCACTCGTTCGATCAAGTCTGAGTGACACTCGTTCGATCCTCACATTACTTAGCACTCGTTCGATCAACACTATTCGTCACTCGTTCGATCGTGTCTAAGCACCACTCGTTCGATCATGTCTAAGCACCACTCGTTCGATCATGTCTAAGCACCACTCGTTCGATCATGTCTAAGCACCACTCGTTCGATCATGTCTAAGCACCACTCGTTCGATCAATACATATGGTCACTTCGTTCGATCAATACATATGGTCACACTCGTTCGAACGACATAACAAAAATCTCTCGTTCGATCCTTTCATCACAACACTCGTTCGATTCACAACTTATTATTCGATCTACACAGGTTATATTCGTTTGATTTATACAAGTGTGTGCAATAACGATTTTCACATTTAACACTAGCCATTTCACTTAGCCATAAACATATCCTATTGTTTCATTATTTCGCATTTTACACAGAATTTTCGAACACAAACTTTCAAGAATCATATTTAAAACACAACAACTGATCAAGTCAAGATAACCTATACATTTCTTAAGCCTAAAACTACAAAAGCCCTCTAACAATTACACGTTTTCACCACTGTTTGATTTGACGAACCCTAATTTATTAATTAGGGCTGTTATGATCAATAATGACGAAAACACACAATTCTTTTAGGGATTCGAGTTGTTTAGGAGATGAAAATCATGGTTGTAGTTATACCTTAGTTTTGTAGAGGAGTGATTCAGCTAGATGGAGGTTGATTTGAGTGTAAAGTTGTTCGAGTGTGTGTTTGAAAGTGTGAGTGAGTAAGTGAACAGTGATGAATACGGGTGATGTTTGATA
>BQNB010193861.1:0-11501 GCA_026074375.1 Tanacetum coccineum
ACCCGCAAATTTTTAAAAAAATGGACCAAAAGTGTTATACCCGGTAAAGATAGTGGACCAAAATTGTAGTTTTCTCTTTCTTTAAACTTACTTTTTAGTCAATTAGAGTCTATTAAAAGAGAAAAAGTCATTCTATGTCTAATTTTGGAAATTTAGGGTTTTTAACTGCCGGGAATCATACTTCCCGGTTAATATACGTATAATATATATATATTTGTGAAGATTTTCCTTTCAACCTTTGTCCTCAAGGGTAGTTTGGTAATTTTCTTTCATATTATAATTTATTATTATGTGTGTTGATTTACTAACCAATCAATTTTTGGCGTCATTGCCGGGGATCTGTGATTAAGATTCTCTCGTTTAAAGTTTGTCGATCGTGATTTGGAGAACCTTTCGTCTTCGAAAGTTACGCTTTTAAGAAAATAAAATTAAAAAATAAAAAAATAATAAAAAATATAAAAAGTAAAAAATATTTTTCTTTTCTTTTTAGTATAAGTAGAAGATTAAAAACAAAAAGACAAAAATATTTGCTTTTCCGAATTTTTCGATTTTTCTCGTTAATTTGTGAATATTTAAAAGTTACAAAGTTGGTAAAAGAACACCAACAAATAATACCTTCAATTGAGGTATTATCCATAATAAGTTCCCAACTCGAATAAAAGATTTAAAAACTTACCATTTGTGTCACTTACGAAATACGGCTCACCTTAAAAAGTAAAATTTTTAAGAGCTACCGTGAAGTAAGTTTGATTATTTGGTTCAAGTTGTCTATCTCGTTGTCCGTTAAAATTAGATTGTGAATAAACTTTTGAAAAACCAAAAATATTTTTTTATTATTTTTCTATTTTCTTTAAATAGTGCATGCGCACTAGACGTTCCAATTATCCTAATAATTCAAACGTCACAATTCCAAGACGTCGGAGAAAACAAGTTTCTAACATAGTCGAACCCGAGATTCGAACTATTGTTATGGCGGAACGTACCATGGAAGAGCTACTCCGAGCACCCACGGAAGGGTACGGAGAAGCTATTGTTTTACCAGAAATTAATGCTGATCACTTTGAGATTAAGACGAATTTGCTTCAATTGGTTCAAGCCAACTCGTTTAACGGTCGTGAGAATGAGAATCCTCATGCTCATATTAATAGTTTCAAAAGGATTACCTCGACTTTACGATTTAGGAATGTGCCTAACGATGTGATTAAGCTTATGATGTTTCCATATTCGCTCGAGGGAGCCGCTAAAACTTGGTACGAGAAAGAACTACCAAATTCGATCTTGACTTCGGATGATCTCGTGACCAAATTTGTGAATCAATTTTTCCCTCCTTCGAAAACCACTCACTTAAAGAATGAAATTTCTTGATTTACATAAAAATTTGAGGAAACTTTTAGTGAAGCATGGGAACGATTTAAGGAGTTGCTTAGAGCTTGTCCCCATCATGGATTTACGAAGTTTACTCAAGTTGATACCTTTTATAACGGTTTAAACGAGAATGAACAAGACTCTTTAAATGCCGCGGCGGGTGGAAATATTCTGAGTAAGACAACTAGAGAGGCTTTAAACATAATTGAGAATAAATCAAAAGTTCGTTATTTACGAAATAGATCAAAATGGCTTCGGGAAGATGCTACTTCTAGTAAAATAAATGAAAGAATTGATAAGCTTGCGGATCAACTTTCGACTTTAGTCGAGATTGTTTCTAAAAAATTTGTCACTCCCGCTCCAGTTAAAGCGGTTGAGGAAACTTACGTTACTTCTGGTGGTGCCCATTCTTGGTATAATTGTCCGGCTACCAATAACAATCAGGCTAGTGTTTGTGCGACCACGTGGAACTTACAATCAAGTTAACCCTCCGAACCGTGTTAGTAATCAAATGGCACCACCAGGTTTTGCTCCGGTTTAAAACAATGGTCAAAATAGGTTTAATTAGAATCAAGTTCAAGGTAATAATTTTCGGGGAAATAATTTTCATTGAAATCAAGGTTTTCAAGCTCAAAATAATCATGCTCCAAATTTTCAAAACCAAGGATTTAAAAACCAACCGATTCAAGTACCGCATCAGGTGAGTTTCATAGTACCTCTTTTTACATTGCTTTTAAATTGGGATGGAAATGATGCAAATGGATTTGAAATGTTCTAATTACTGTGATTATGTTTTTTTTGAAAGTGCATGGACTTTACTTGGCTATTATATGTTACGTGCTAAATGATTATGTGTTTTGGGATCGAGGGTGACGTTCCTACCCATTTGTTATGATATCAGGATCGAGGGTAATGTTCCTACCTATTTGTTGTGATATTGGGATCGGGGGTAACGTTCCTACCCATGTGAAGTGACGGTTTTAATGGATCGAAGGTAACGTTCCTACCCAATTGTTGATACTTGTTGGATCGAGGGACACGTTCCGTTCCTATGCTCGTTTTGGTTACATTTGCATGCTAGCTTGTATGATAGTGAAGTAATTGTCCTGCCATGTTTGCATTAATCACAGTAATTGTTTATAAGCTTTGATTTTTGTGTCTTAAACCTATGACTCTCACCAACCTTTGTGTTGACGTTTTTAAGCATCATTTTCAGGTGAGCATAAGGAAGATCATAGGAATGTGAGAAGTGGCTAGAGAGACCTTAGGCTGCATGCAGAGTTTATTCTCCTAGCTTATCTCTTGTTTGATTGAATATTGAATGTTTGTTGGTCTGATCTGCTTAGACTTGTTTTGGTTGTATTTCATGTCTTAGTATTGATGTGAACCCCTTTTACTTCAATATAAGACGCCGGGTATTATTTTATTTGGCTTGGGTATTTTCATGACACTTTGTGTCCCTTATGTTCTGTTTAGTTCATGAAGTTTCCTCTATTGTAACACCATTATGTTGTGATGATATCCATTTTCGTTACGCCTCACGTTTCCGCCTTGGTGGGGTGTGACAATAACTGCGAGCGTGATCACTTTGAATTCAAAACTCGAGTGAATTCGAAATTCAAGGACCATAGGAAAGTGGATGAAGGAACTAGAAAAGCATTATTATATTCTTAGGTGAAAGGAAGTTGGAATGAAGAACCGATGGATGACATCGTATCAAGTGATGAAGAATGGGAGGAGTCTGATTATGGAAACCCTCCTATCACCAATACTAACTCGTTTTTTAAACCTTATTTGGATGCTTAAGAAAAAAATGACACTGGAAAAGAAGATAAACACAACCAAAAGAAGTGTAAGGGCAACACTAATGAATTGGAAAATATTATTCTACTTAATGTATCAGATATATACGTTTAACCTGCTCAAGATGAGAGTTTAGGAATTCTTTGGACTGAAAAAAAAATAAAAGCGAAAGCACAAAGGCAGACACTAAACATGATATCGGGACCACTTTCCTTTAGGTATAATAAACTACCTATCATATACTTAGTGTTATCCACGGACTCACATTCTTCATCCTTTATGAGTTTTGTATCTGAGGACATAGACATTTTAGTTGGTTTAGATTCTTCTAAGCTATATATTTCATTAATCATTTCTTTAACTATTTTTAGAAATTGATTAAAGAAAATTCCATCTCTCATTTGTTTTATTTTGTTTATTAGTTCTTCTATTAAGCGGTGTAAATCGTCCACTTTTGCAGCCAAGCGCACCGAGAATATTTTTCCTTACATGTCGTATTCAGACCGACAAATAGATGATGTTGTTGATAGGATGCATCGTATTAAAGCAAGGCGCGAAATTCAAGAAAACGTCGTGATAAATAATTCAGAGCGAATTAGTTTTCGCCGCATTCTCTTTTATCTCCCGTCCTTCATTTTCCACGCCTAGCGTATCGTCGACATCAGCTTTTTCGGTCTGAAAATGAAATGGTACAAAATGTATATGACGTACTAACGTACAGAGAATAGATCTTTATTCGTTACTTTAACATTCTATGTTCAGGTTGTTCCTGTGGAGTCTGGTAGATTGGGCGCATCGTGGCGTCGAAAACACTATATAAAAGATTGTTTGCTTAACGCTTATACTTAATGAGGGCAACTATAGTCAACAACCTCCTTTATAACCCCTGGCTGATCTTTCACGAGGGATCAGTTGTCCTTGTTAAGTGACGACTACTAGCGGGAAACCCGTTTGACGCCCTTACTTAGTAGGGACACATGTGCCCACATGAATGATCAACCTGGAGCTGTTGAAAACATAAGGTCCGACAACTTCTGTTCAAGCATGTCGCAAGGTCTGATGTTTCTATTAACTCACGACACGGGGCGAGAACTCTGATGACATCAAATAACGTTACTTTTATAGCATCATTTATCCTATGTAAATTACCCATTTTGTATAATTATTGCAAGAATTGTTACTTAATCGTTTATATTTGAGAATTGCAGTAATTATGGAGTACTTTGTGAATATTAGATAAAAGGCACGCATTCTGGAGCTTAAACAAAGAAATATGAAGAAACTGACTCTGACATCCAATACGCCGTATCCATCAAGGAAGATACGGCGTATTATGTGCAGGCACTTCACAGATATATGAAGGAACAAAGTTCTACTAACGCCGTATCCCAGGAGACATCTATACGCGTATTCAGATATAGAAATAAAATATTCTGGAAGGTATGATACGTGGTCCTTACTCCTAGAAGAAAGCCCGCAATAACGCCGTTTCCAACTTCTTAATACACGCGTATCGACCAAATTCCAGGACATTATTAATAGAAAACCTTAAAACGGGTTTTCAGTGTGCTTTATCATATTTTCGATACCTTAACCGCAAAAGTTGATTTTCAGAAGACAAGAAGGGCAGAAGAGGTCAAGCAAAACTACTAATTCCATAGGAAACACCTTGTAATCTCTCCTATTCTCTAATATCGTTCAATTTTTATATCATTCGTTTTAACTCGGTTAGTTTACCTTAGCTGAATGATTACTCTTGTATGTCACACTTGATTAAGGGGCTAATACCCTTGGGTATAGCAATGATTATGAAGATTAAATGTTTGGTTTGTTTATATCGAATGCTTAATTTATCATTGATTGCTTGTTTATGTTTATCAATTTATACTTGTTTATGTGCTTAAGTATGCGACCCATCATTTTACTGGATCTAGGATTGCAAAATATCTCGCTAGCTAGATGCCGGGATGGCTCTCCATATCTGCAATTTATATATCTAGAATCATATGATCACAAATATTGACCTATCTTTGCCTATAGATTAGTGAGCTTAGTTGGACTGACAGGTGACCCTTGGGATCAACAAGTACGTTCTTAATCAATTTGTAAAGACTCGGACAGTGGACTACTAGTATATAAACAGCCGTTAAGCAGTAAGTGGGTAAAGTCCCGATGGGATAGGGTTTAACAAGATCACCATTGCTTTAATGCCTAAGATAGATTATAATCAGCAAATATGATGCTTTATGAGGATGCATTTAATTGTGATAGAATTCTACGTGTGTAGGTTTTAGGAAGAAGTACCGCCCAAATCTTGAAATGATATACCGCCCCGAGATAAGCACTCATTGCACTAAATAAACAAACCATTATTTTAATTGGATTAATCATGGTTAATACAGTTTTTTATATTTGGCTAGACCATTTTTCTATCTTTTGTTTTTCTGCTTGGGTGTGTTATTGTGTCTTAAATTGATCTAAGTTACCACAAAACCCGTGCCAGTCTCTCAGGCTGTAACCCCCCCTTATCCATTAGAACTACGATTAACATAGGTTTAGTATAGGTTTAACATAGAATAGAACTAACATAGTTTAAATTAACTTAGTTTAGTTAACCAAAATATTAATAGGAATAAAGATTTCATTTTCGCTCCTTAGTGATCGACACACCTACTTATCACGAAACTCCATTCTGATCGGGCTACTACTGACCTGTTAAGTGTTGTTTTAGTAAGTCAGCAAACTATAAATTTTTAAACTTGATAAATAAATACCTACACACGACAACAACATCAAGGTTTTAGCGTCGTTGCCGGAGGAGAGGAAATTTTGCTAAAACCAACAAAAAGAAAAAAACTTTATTTTTAATCTGATATGTTGGTTTTATAAAATTAGATTAATCTCAACCTTAGTGTAATTAGATTAGTGTAAAGTTTGAATATTTGTGTTTATTATTTTGATGCACTATTTGTTTGTTTTGTTTTAGTGCTGTGTTTTTATTGTTTTCTCTACGATGGTTTATGGTCGATAACCTCGATACGGCGTATCACTGCAATTTAATATGGGGATTAATCTTTCTTTTTCTTTACCGATACAGCGTATCCACTCAGTAGACTGATACAGCGCATTCAGATCTATTGAATACGGCATATAGATTGTCTGATACAGTAGCAGAGTATTTTTCGCATAAGATACTCCGTATTTCTGTGTTATCTTTCTCCTAAGGCTATCCTACTGATTGTTAATCCTCTGTTTCAGGTAGTGCATGACAAGGAGTTCAACAAAGAACTATTAACGCCCTTCAAGGATCTGGAACGAGAATTTCGATCATCTAGAAGTTTTTAAGCGCTAGTCCTTGACCGATTCTAAGATCGCCTATATTTGAGCTATTTTTTTATTTATAAGTAAATTCTAAGGAAGAAGTTGCGGAAGCAATGGTGGAAACAATGGAACAATCCATGAGGAAAACCCGGGCTGACTATGGATCAGGAGTTGCTAGGCCTAAAATCGATGACAAAGATCACTTTGAACTAAAAAGCCAATTTCTCAAGGAACTACAAGACAACACCTTCAACGGATCGGATCATGAAGATTCGAATGAACACATTGAGAAAGTTCTTGAGATTGTTGACTTATTCCATGTTCCTAATATAACTCAAGACTAAGTAATGCTTCGAGTCTTCCATATGTCCCTAACTGGACCCTCGAGTCGTTGGTTAAGAAATAAACCGTCTGGTTCGATTAAAACTTGGGAAGATCTAAAGACAAAATTTCTAAGCAAGTATTGCCCACCTGCTCGAACTGCAAAAAAAATGGAGGAGATCAATAACTTTTAGCAAGAACCCAATGAAACCCTTTACCAAGTCATTTAGCGAGAGATTAGAGAAACTCTTGATGATAAGTGCCCTCAACCACTACTTCACGGAAGAAACAGGAGGTTGATCTTGTTTACAATAGATGGGCAAGTTCCAATAGACTCAAATTCTTGATTCAATAGGTGCCTATACAACTAAGCAAGCTGCCGATGCAAACTAGCCATGCAAGAAACTGCAGAAAATTTAAATATTATTTCTAGCGCAAATGAACATCTAGGACAGAAAGTACTTAAAACTTTCTGACGGATTGGCAGCATTCTGAAGCAAACTCAATAATCTAGAAAGAGAGTCAAGAAGGTATATGAAAAGGTTTTTATGTGCTCACAGTGGAGTTCTCTAAGGGGATATGAGAATGTAAAGGACCCACTACACAAAAGTACTATCCACACAAAGAGGAAAGGCCAAACCTTAAAGAATCTATTATGCTCAATTTGGTTCACCCATATCCAAAAGGAGGGCCAATATAGAGCAACAGTCGGGAATTCTACCAAGAAATAATGCAAATCTACGTGTCTCAATCGAATAACGAGACAGGAAAGATCACTGAGCCAAGTTTATGAATGAATCAGCGAAAGACATAAAGAAAACTTAACATAATTAAAGAAATTTGAGCTTCTTTGATGATACGCTAGCCATCAGAAAACAAGGAGCTTCGATTAAAAACTTTTAGAGATTTTCAAATCGGGCAAGTTACGCAAGGTACTACAGGAATAGAGGATTGGAAGATTTTCCTAGGCTCTATTGAATACGAACCCGAGAGACCATTCAAATCAATCTCGCACTGCATGAGGAAGCTGAAATGACCCTAATAAGCCATATCGGATCATCCCAATACGCAGACTTTGACCTAAGAAGAATAGTAAACTGATGTTCAAGTCAAGACAAGTGACTATTTTGTGCTTACAAGTCGTTTTGAAATGATTACTTCTGATGTATGGAGAGTAGGGATCAGTATGCCATAATTCTTGAACGCGTTTACTTCATATGTGGAGCTTACATGCATCAACGACTCCGATACCTCGAGAAAGAGAAAGACCGGGAGTTTCACTTTTACTTTGCTATATTAATAATGTTTTGCTTTGATAATGCCCTGCTGACTTAGGAGCTAGGTATGTGTCATGCATCATCTGTCGACCTCCTTATCATAGCGTTTAGGAGGATAGTCTCATACTAAGTTGACAATTGGAATTAGCAGTAGAATTAGTAAAAACATCTAAAAGGAATTGCTGAAATATACTTAGTAGAATTGGAAAGTTTATTTTTTCCCGTAGATTCATAATTCTAGAATATGCCGAGGTGGATGTCAAGTGCCCTTGATCCTTCAGAAGCCATTTTTTTTAACGCCCCCGTTAAGATTGATGTGTTCAAAGGAAAGATTACTTGAGCGGTAGGGGAAGAGAAAAATTATTTTAAAGTGTTAAACCTCGCTAGTAGTTAGATTAATGGGTTACTGTTAAGCTTAAGAGAAAGAATGGAACTTGATTTGGAAGCTAAGCTAATGGGAGAGACTTTGGTGTTAATAGATCGCTGACCCAGTTATATGGAGATTAATACAATTAACGATCTTAATGTACCATTAGAAACTTAGGAGAGATAAGTTGATGATTTGATGCCACCATTTACGGAAAGAGAGAGAGGTAATTTGATAAACACATGATTGAGGAAGTTAAAGCTAGGAAAGAAAATGAAATGCTTAGCAAAAATTTTGGATACCCTGGTAATTAGGTCCCATGATGAAAAGCCCCCCCCCACTACAATCATCACCCCGCCCCCCCCCCCCCTCACCCCAACCCCATGAGTGTCCTGTGTACCTGCACCCCCCCCCCCCCCCATCGATTTCCCCCGTTCTCGCGAGTAACACACCCCTTCAATTTTCCTAATTTGCCTATTAATGTCATGTCTAAAACGTTCTATAACTTAATAATGAAAGACAAAATCGAATTCAGAGGGAGGAATGAATCTGAATTGGGAAACTAGGCTAACGTACCAATCTTTATTGGAAACTTTTGTGTTCTTACCGATTTTACAGTTGCGGAAGATATGGATCCTTATCTTGATGAACGAATGGGAGAAGTGGTAGTTGGAGAACCTTTTTGAAAGGTTTCGTGTGTAGAAACTAAGAGGTTTGATGGAATCATTACTATCCACGATAATGATGAAAGCTGCTTCGTCGATAGAGATCATGTCTATAGGCATTGCGTTTTCCAGTTCACCCCTAGAGATATATAGAGACAATGCTGCGATCAATTCCGAGGTTCAAACACCTTACTAATAAACAATGAAACAAGATCCCGCCAATACTAAGGTAAGTCAAAAAAGATAAGAATTAGATATGTAATACGTCGACGACTCAGAACATACATTAAGACAAAGGCATACTCTCGCGGGAATTGCCTTCTTAAAGGATGTCTGTCTTTGAAGATCCTGTAAAAGGAACCTCCGACCATTATATAGACAAAGTCAAGAACCAAACCTGTTATGAGAACGAAAGCATGATGGAAGAGTGTTGAATTATGTGAAGGAAGCTGAAGAAAAAGTCTAACTTAAAGACTAGCTGAAAAAAAAGTGCTTCCCGGGATACAACCTGGATAGTTTTTTTTCGAGTCTGTCTTCCCAGACATCAATACGGCATATCCGCTCCATAACACATGGCATATTGAATGTCTGGAGACGTTATCAGTCCTTTATTTTTATGCATTTAAAACTTTATCGTAAGATCTGTCTTTACGGCGTATTCATGTACATGATACAGCGTATTTGGCAGACTGACGCGTATTAATACTTTTTACAGATCTTTCTATACGGCGTGTCCTAGTTTTTGGATACGGCGTATTGACTGCTTGTACAGTTTATTTTTATTATTTTACTAACCGTAGGATACCCGAGATAGGATTTTGCATGTTTTTCCTATAATTTGCACAAGACCTCCCTGGAAAAGAAATCGACAAAGATGGTGAAGTATCGATCATCTTGAATCTTATGTGTGTTGTAGTCATGTTGGCATCCAAACGCATTTACAACATACATTCTTGCTCATAAACTCAACTTGGTGAATCTATCGAGCAAAACATCAGGCGAGTTTCTCGTTTTAATTATTTTAATTTCCCGTTTTAATATTTTATCTATACAACGAGGACGTTGTATAACTTTAGTGGGGGGATGGGAATTAGAACGTTACTTGTCCTATTTTTCACATTAAAATGCTTAAATTATGCTCAAATTTAAAAAAAAATCAAGCATACTTTTGTGAAATTACTAGTTACATAACCTGCACACATAACCCTTATTAGATATTGTGAGGATTCAGCCTTATCCGTTTCTAAATGTTTACCCAAATCCCACAAAAATATGAGTGTGTCGGTGATGTTGTAGACTTTAGAACTTGGCTTGGTATATCTATTCGAGACCACAATAATGAGTACTATGGATTTAGATGGAGTAACTTGTTTAAATTGGTAAATTTCTAGGATTACACCCAAAAAGCCTTTATATGTTGTTTTATTAACTAACTACACTGGTTAGTTAACCCCCGTATAAACCCTTTGTTTACTCTCATTTTAAGAGTAAGATACCCCTAGAAAAACCTGTAGAGCCAATCCTTTAGGATAACACCAACTATTTGTTTCGTTACACCTTTACACCTTAGCCTACCCTGTTAGATTAAGTCCATTTATCAGTTGCTAGTTGCTTAAAGTGTAAAGTATGTATTTCCTGTGTCTTGTGTCATTTTCTATCTCTGGTATGGTTGGGAAATTTGCACATTGCAATGGGAATGTAAAAAGTAGTCAAAACTCATGTATTTTTACTACCATCACAATTATTGGTACGCCCGAAGAATGAAAAATTATGGAAGAAATTATCCGGAGCTATTATGATCGTGAAGATGGTGAAATTACACTAAGATTCGTAGTGTAGTATTTTGATAAAAAATAAAAAAAAATTAGAAAATCGCTGCAAAAAAGAGAAGGAAATTTTAAAGATAGTCAGTTCGTTAAAACTTAAACCGATGATATTATTTGAAGGATCGATTATTCGTTTATACGTATTATAAATCAACGATGTAAAGTTTTGTATAAAGTGGTAGATATCGCCACTTATCTTTGTAAAAGTATGTATAGTATGGATGATTCGGAAGTTGACCGTTACAGGAACGCCAACTTAGGTTGTTGATCTATGACGAAGACTTTTGTGTAAATATTTATGAGTCTTTATCATGGTAACGGTCGAGAAAGTACCTAGCAACTTGTACCTTATTTGTTTGGACTTAGTCTATTTGGTTTGTAATTTTTATTTAACAACAATTATTTCCCTTTTCTAATCTTTATCCTTAGGTTTTACTTGAATGAGGATGCAAGCAATCACATGTGTCTATTCCATCGTTACGGCCATGTATGTGTGAATTTGTCCGCCTTGTTGGTTTATTACTTTGGAGAAAGGATTAGAAGATCCATACCCTAT